>CAUJNA010003461.1:707603-717603 GCA_963377175.1 Effrenium voratum | reverse complement strand
AGCTCCCAGCCCAAAACAACACAGGCACACCCGCCTTGCAGTTCTGCTGTATCAAAGCCACCCTTCTCATCCTCTTCGTCCGAGTCAGCCTTAAAACGGGCACCACGAGCAACGTGCTTCTTGAGAAGGTGTTCATATGCACCCATGACCTATTTATATGGGTGCTATGTAAACAAATACGTCATATACATGTTGACAAATGTGTGGTTAGTTTTGAAAGAACCAACTCTTACGATTTCGAAGGGCTCTCGCATCGTATTTGGCTAACAGAAACCGCCCTTTGGAGTGGGAATTATTGGGACTGAGAGTACCCCGAGAGGTCCATGATCATGTATGAAGAGGTCCCCCATCCCTTCCCCTCCTAAGCACAAGGGGAGGGAGTAAAGGGCTGTTTCGACAATTGCACACATAACAAACGTCTGGGCCAAGTTTTCATCTGACTCACAGGCTCTGAACTCAAGCTCACTTCTGTCCGCTAGGCTCGCCACCCACCTGTTCCAGTCAATTTTCACCTGAGCCAGCTAAGGAAATCCGCGAATTCTATAGGAAATTCGCCAAACTGGGCCGGGTAATTCGCTTGTAAAGCTTCCTGTACGAGCAGGTGGTTTGTACTTGGAGGTTCATCCCATGCACAGGACTAACACTGATGATTCCAATTACACATATTCAAGACCTACTAAGTGGGATGCACCTCCAACTAATCCACATGTGTGCTCTCAGGCGCTCTCTCTTTTTTTCTCCTTCTCTCTCTCTCTCTCTCACTCTCTCCTCTCTATCTGTCTTCCTTTCGCTGTCAGGGGGGAACCTTCGGCTGGCCACTGGCCCTGCGGCTCAGCACACAAGGTGACTTTGAGCTCGTCTCTCTTCTCTGCTCCCCTCTCTCTCTCGCTATCTCTCTATCGTTCTATATATTTTGTTTTCCTCTCTCTCAGTCTCTCTCTCTCTCTCTCTCTCTCTCTCTCTCTCTCTCTCTCCCTTCGTGTAGATGTTAGAAGCTCCGCTCGCGTAGGGCTCCGTGACTTGGAAGCCAGCTTCCCCTCTTCCGTGCCCTAAACCGAGGGTTGGGACAGCCCCAAGCTAGCTTTCAACCACCTGAAACCCCACATGATATATAGCAATGCACCCTTTGGGCATCACTTATGTGAGGTTCCTCGTCTTGGTTTCTCTTGCCGAAGGGGAGAATGAGTCAGGCGCAAGTGGCAAGTGGCAACCTGACTGGGGCACGGACCCATGGGAACTTTCCTTCCTTCTGGAGCCGCGGCCTTGGCAAAGGTCCCAAATTTCATGCATAAGTCTGTTTGAGCGTCATAAACGGGGTCCACATCGTTTTCGCGACACAGACAGGTTGTTACCCCCAACCTGACTTTGTTGCCCTTCCATGCATATTCGCCGGCCTCCCTCACATACTCTGCTATAGAGGAAGGACCTCAGATGTGTTGACTTGTTTGGCACCCAGACAAGAGACCCCAAAACTGATTCTGTTCAACAGGTGGCCGGCCGAAAGGGTGCAGGCGGGGCAGATTCGTATGGCTGGAGAGTCATCCCTAGTCCTGGCTGCCCCATAACCTTTCCCCAACCCTGCCTTCCCCAGTCCCTTCTTTGTTTCTTTCTTTGTTTCTCTGAGGTGTAGGGACGTCTCTGCTACACCTCAGCTGCGTGTGAGGTTTTTGAAAATAGTTGCTTCACCCGCTTACATGCCTTCTGTTGCACATGCCGCACTCCCGTCTGGGGGTGGCGCCACGTCTCGCTGACGCCCTTCCGAAGGAAGAACCTGGCGACTGAGGGACTGGGGCGAAGAGGGTCCCTTAAAAGGTGCATCCAAAAATCAGCGGCTCTACCAGAGATCTTCCGAATCAATTGGTTGAGATGTGAGTTGTTACTTCCCAGTTGCCGATTGGGAGCTCAGAAGTTCCGGCTGTACTTCCCCTCATTTTTTTCCAGGTACCCTTCTTTCCGAAAAATGGCCAATGGCTGATGGGTAGGCCTTGATTCTGAGGTGTCTCCTTACCAGCGTGCCTGTCACTTTGAATCGACATCTTCTCCGTTTAGGTCACCAGTGGGTAGTTTTCCTCTACGAGTGGATTGGCCAAAATAGGGTCTTCTCAAGCAGCATAGTGAGTTTGACTCACAGGAATTTGCAAGCCCCCCAAGTCGACATGTGGCCACCCTTGTAAGCCTCTCATGAGAACCCCATCAGGGTACCGAGCAAACTGACAAGCAAATGAGAAGAGGATGGCCGCCTTTCTGGTGGAACCTTTACCTTGGCTAGGATCCAACACCCCGAACCCCCTTCTCCGCCCCGGCTTCCCATAATTTAGCCTCAGGCATCACTCCCTTCTTGTAATCACTTCTTCCTATTAGTCGACCTACCCCTAAACAATAAAACTCCCCTCAGCCGCGCCAAAAATCGCAAATACTAATTTAAAATAGGCTTATAAACCAATACAAACTCCTGAGACCAAACGCGTTTTCCACCAAGCTCTCAAAATGTGCTTTTTGGGGCTCCCCCTCCATAATGTGTTGGAACAAGAAGGTTCCAAGCTATGTGTCCAACAGAAACCTGCGACCACTAATAATACAACTCCCTCCGAGGTTTTTTATTTTAGGGGTGGGGGGGGGACTCTTTCTTTTTGGGAGGGGGGAAGGATTACGCAAACAACATATGTTTATGCTCAAAACTCCTATGGGTCATAGTCCCTCAATACCATTCCTCAGTGGCTGTCTAAATTTGCTATTCGGAAGTTCGTGACCATCCCTGCCAACCTCAGCAAGCACGTTGTTTGCCAATGCATTTTTCAGTTCATAGCAAGCAACCTGTTCGCAGCCTCACTAGTTGTGATGCCAACTCTCTTTGTACACTTCGGCCGCGGAACCCCCGCAAACGTTAACTGACATAAGTATTACATCCTCATGCTATCCCCTTTCCCTCAATCATGGAAGCGAACGGGCAGGCTCGTGAAAGGGTCACTTCTTCATGGCTTCTGGAATGATACTTCGCCCACCATCCACCAGGGTTCCCCAAAGAGCCTGGCCCGAAATCGATGCATCCATCGATTTCAGCCGGTCGGGGTGACGCCAGTCCCAAGCTCGCCGGCATGGCACTGGGCATCTCTTAGTGCTGAACTTGGACTCCTCAGCCAAGTCGAGGGAAACTCATTGAAACATGTGTCCCTTTGGGCGGCCCAGATCTGGGGTGCATACAAACCGTCTCATGTGTTCAGGTTGTGATTCATATTAGATCTATCCTAAGGTATCAAAGAGTATTGAAGAAGACGGCACAAAAGTCGAGGAACTTAGGCCAGATCGAACCATGGTGTGGCCCAGGCCCTTCGCTGACTAGCCCGAAAAGCCAAAGACCGCACCCATTCGGCGAGAAAAATCAATGGCTGTGCTGGCTCCATAAATTGAGCTTGTCACAGATTAGCGGATAAAACACATGAGCGGCGTCTTAAACCTTCAGATGCTAGTAAAGGTGCACATATATATATATATATTTATGTATATTTGTATGTATGTTTTACTACAAAGGTCGTTCAACCAGGTGTTGAAAGGTGCGCATCTCGTCCTGCAGAAAACAGCTTGACAAGCAACCTCACCGCTCACATTCGCAGCTATTAAAGAATGAGGGGAACCACACCCTTCTGATGCCTAATTGACCCGAAGGGAGCTTCCCTGCTAATCTTGACTCAAAATTAGCAAACCCCAGGTTGATTCATAGGGAGGAGTACCGCATTTCAGAGATCAATCTGACTCTTCAGAGAAAAGCACCCCCTCCCTCACAACAAAACATGTTTTTCTAAATCAAGGTCGACATTTCCCTCCCTGTTCGACGTTTCTTTTTGGCGAATCGGGCTCCTCCCGCCGGATGGGGGCAAAGAGGTCCAGGTGGAAAGCGTAGGCAGAGCCCTCCTCGGCTACTGTGACCCTAGCAACGAGTCCTAAGGGGTTGAACTATCAAAGCAATCCCAAGTCAATTGACATTTCAAAAGTGAAGCAATCAGAACCAGCAGTACTACAGCCAAAGTAAACCAAATGGAAATTCGCAAATCCAAGTTTAATTGGACTTGAACAGCAAGCATCGTCAACACTGAATGAATGCAAACACATCAAACACAAACATTTGAGAATTAGTCTGAGCAGAAATCTTAAGCAACAGAAAAGGGACAATTATTGAGATTAACAGTTTCTATGAATCTCAGCAGAACGCTTTTGCGCAACTCCAACAGTACCAAATCATGTGATTGGTCGTGGAAGAGATTATCCCAGAGGACTCCGTTCCTTGGGCCAGGTGGTGGGGAATTATTCGCCAAAAAGTGACACGACATACGTATTATTAGTATGTGTACTGGGGTACCATGGGGTATCTAGGAATCAAATGGCCATGGGTCAAAACCCCGTACCCCCAGTCAACATCCCAATCCCCACTGAAATAGACTAAAATGGGTGGTGCACCTACCCCAAAATGGTACCATTGGTTTTGACCCACAGCCACATATTCACTGTTCCCATCCGGCCTCGCCGCTCTTCGCAAAGAAGTCGAGGCCTCGCTGAAGCATTTGATCGCCGAAAAGCAAAAAACAAACCAAGGTGTCGAAGGGGAGCTTTGATTGGAGTCGGCGCCTTCTATGAATGTGGGAATGTATCATGTTGCTCACTGGATTCCAGTCATTGGAATGTGCCATGTATGGCCAACCACCCCGAATACTGGCGCATAGACAAGGTCCCTTGAAACAACCCAAAAGGTGAACGACGTTCCCCGGTCAGTGTAATCCCAGCATGTGACACAAACTTGGAGACTAATCCCGTCGGTGTCCAAACATCTGTAGCCACTCTTGCTGCTTTCGCGCTAGCAGCTTTGAAAGCATAATGCAAGTATATTGGTCCAAGTTATCACGTTTCATGGCGTCTTCTGGCTACCAAACAGTGGTGCTGACAACAGGTCCACCGACGATGATGACTGCCACATGGTCAGCTTCCAAGAAGTACACAGTTGACGCTTCTAATTCTTACGTTGAACATCGGATTGGGAGTTTGGCATAACTCGGCAACGCTTGATTGGCAACAGCCCTGTGACATACGGTAAAGCCAAAAAATAGTGTGATTGAATGATAAAGAAAGTTGTCACAACCAACAGGTTGAAGTCATGCAACGGGAAAGCCATTTGCATGGGCGTTTTACTGCTTCCTTCGCCCAGCGGCTGGCATCCTCAAGCTGGATCTGGACATCCGCCGCATCCTCCAGCGCTTGCGAGGCGAGAGGGGACACATCTTGGGGATGGCCTACAAGTTCCCATGCAACAAAGATAGACAAACAGTGCTTCCAGTTGCCACTCAAGCAGGTATGGCTGTCCTGGATGATCCATGCCTTCCTACTTACTATGCCGGCCTGCCTGGAAGCAATAAACTAATTGAAAAGAGCATTGTGAGCTATGATGCCACGGCCTTGAACAAGGGAACGCGGGTCAACATCGCTCGTGACCTGTCTGCTCGTGACGCCACTCTCACTGGCCCATTATGCATGCTTTATGATGATCCTCCTGGCAACGATACTCCTTCAGGCCTGCCCGCATCAAACAAGGCAACCTCGCTATGGATGAGCTGGTAAACGACTCCTCGCATCATGACCACGGTTCGCTTCATCGAGACTCTGGCGACCGCCCGCTATCTGGAATCCCTATGAACAGGAAAATGACCATCCCTGCTAACCCAAGCAACATTGTGAACCAGAACTTTTGCCTGACACCACACGCGGTAGTGTGTCTAGCCAGCTTGCACTCGTTTATGGAACTATATATGTGCATATCTATCTATGCATGTATGTATGCATACATATAATATAATATTATGTATGTGTATATATATATATATATTATCTTAATATATTGCGCATACATGTACTATGTCCAGAAAGCCGATGCCGCGCCTTGACGTCGACGGTCACAAAGACCGAGTCTTTGCGCTGGGCCCACAGCACTGAAGGCTGCAGGCGAGTTTCGGCCTGGGCTTCTGGAAACCGCTGCTGGGAGTAGTTGGTTGGGGTGGTGCTTGTTGGTTGATCGAAGCCTTTGTGTTTTATTGGGGTGGGTTGCTTCTCTGGAGTAGCTGGGTTGTTCTTAGGGTGGCGTTCTTTTGCTGAGAAAAAAGGTTGTTGGACCTTTGGCAGTTTATGGAAAAGGAAGTTTCCGAAAGGTCGGGACGATTCGGTCACACCACAGACCAGCGCCATTTTTGCAGGAGACAAGGAAAGGACGAATTTGCAAGGAAATCAAGGTCTATTCTGGCAAGACCTGCTCACACGCCCTTACTCTCTGGTCACCAACCGACTCAGAATAGTTAACCCTTTAGTGGAGAGGGGAAGTGCAACTTGCCTGGCGTTCAGGGTCGTACCCCAAGGATGCGTAAAAGGAAATGGAAAACCAAAGGGAGACCAAAAGAAACTAATGTGAAAACAACCACTTGGAGAGGTTGCTAATGTTGAGACGTACCATGACATACCCATACAGAGACCCCGGTTTGATTCAACCCTATACGCCTCAGGAAGGTTTTACCACGCTTTGCAGCCACTCCCTGCTCTTGCCGAAGCTTGCAGGCGAAGGTCAGTCTATTCAAGAGCACCCCAGACTTAAGCACCTCTCCTGGACA
The DNA here is from genome assembly GCA_963377175.1 of Effrenium voratum. NCBI lineage: Eukaryota > Dinophyceae > Suessiales > Symbiodiniaceae > Effrenium > Effrenium voratum. The sequence goes on along the minus strand of CAUJNA010003461.1, from coordinate 710,962 downwards.
ACACGGTTCCCAAGTCCTACTTCAAGGGCATCATGATAGTCAACTGTTTCATCCATTCCCATGTGTTACCAGTAACATGTGTGGTTTGCTAAATTTGCAACCGTGCTTCCTCCGAGGCTGCCATGTTTTTTCCCGTAGAAAGACATGTGCGTTTCTCTCCAAATGATGGAACCAAAACGATTGGTTTTCCATTGGTTTCCCCTTGGACCAACCATAAAAGGGTCAGCCTCCAACAAAGACACCCCATGTTTAGATAGCTTTCATCGTCGCAATCCCCTTTGCCAGATTGCTGAACAAATTGCCCAAACATGTGCGAACCAAGCACACCTTTGTCAGACAACCAATGCAAACACTGTTATTGTACATTGCCAAAACCGCAAAGAAATAGTTGTAAAATGACAAATATGATGTGAAAATAGGTCCCCGCTTGCGCGACGCGATAGCCCGCCGCCATGGCAAACCATGAAATCTGCACAGATTGAATGTTAAGTCTCAAGGATGCGCCAAGGAAACACACTGGTTCAGGCGAGTGAAAGATACACAATACAAGAAGTCTGATAGGGATAAGGCAAAAGCAGCATGCCTGTTGAACATGTGTCAAGGTCCACACGTATGTGCTTGCACTGGTTTGCATTGCGTGTCAGGCTGTTTAATTCACAGTAGCAAAGATCCGATACTTCCTGATGCTACAAGTATTCCAAACATGTTTCAGAGTGATGGCAATGCATGCAGCGCGTGGCATCACTTAGGTTCATGGGCGAAGCATATGGCATTGCTGTAGTCCAGTCTATTGAACAAAGGCACACGCCAACAGCCGGATGTCAGCAATCTCAGCCGAGCAGCCACTCAATCAGTATCGGCTATAAAGCTGCTCTGTGTATTCTACATCCAAACCGGTACTAAGTATATGTTGTCAGAACAAATCCAAGAAGTCACATTGCCCCCTTTACGTTAAGTGATCCAATACTAAACCATTGCGAATGCTAAACTTCTGACAGCCCTTATTGGGGGGGACTTGCAGCACGTCCCTTCTGTTGATTTTCAGCCATAAACTCAAATAGCAAATTGCAATGTTAATTTTGCCCCTTAATTTGGAATTGACAAATTCAACAAGGTGCCTTGAGCATATCAAATCCTTACTCGCCAGAATACAATTTTGACCGTGTTTGCGCCCGGCAAAGGGGGACAGTATTTGGACGAGGACCGTGGTGGAAACGGCCTGGAACTCTGGAACCCTTTTCACAAATATGCTTTCCAAATAAATATCACTAAATATCACAAATGATTTATTAATGGGGCGAGATTTAATGATAGGGCAGGATTTAAAACCAGTGGGAACCAATATGGTACAACCGTGCGCCGCGGAAAGGCCACTGGCTCTCAAAGCATCGACCTGAGACGACTTGGTTGAGAGACACGGGTCAGAGTGGTCTTAAGCCCAACCAAACCCTATGTGTTCAAAGGACTCGAAAATGAGAGGTTAGCCTTGCTGGATCATGCCACCACATGCATCAAGGCTGAGCAACAAAAAGCAAGTGTCGACAGGTCGAATGAGTTTACATGGCTCTCGGCAACAGCGTTGTGGCAAGCAATCTGTTGCTGCACATCTTCAGAAAGGATCCAGGCTCCTTTGGAGCCAAGTGCCCCAGCTGCAAGCACTGCCTTTGAACAAAAAAAGTCAAGAACAAGACGGCATGCCCTGAGTTAGGTCGGTGTTCAAGTGCTCCCTTGGGCTGCAGCTCAATGGCTCCCTGGCCAGTCGTGGGTTGACTTTGCTTCGTTTTGAGAACAAAGCGCATTTTCCTGCCTTGGTTCAGCTTAGAGAACAAACTGAATAAACAGCTGAAGTCTCATTGTTGAGAAACAGTTGAGAAACAGCATAAATGCGTTGTGCGTGCGTGCGTGCGTGCGTGAGTGTGCGTGCGCGTGCGCGTGCGCGTGCGGGTGCGGGTGGGGGTGGGGGTGCGCAATCATGTGTGCATATGCGTGCGTGCGCTTGCATGCGCGTGCACGCGCGTGCGTGCGGAGCGATCTCTGTGTGTGTGCCCACATCAAAAATTGGGGTCAAATCCAAATGATGTCTTTGCTCTTTAACGGCCTCCCTAAAGAAAAGTTCCGCTGATTCCAAATCCGACATCGCCAATTGCTTTTCGCCCGCAAAGTTTCGCCGGCACATGCGCTCGCACTTTCGCGCGGCCGCTGCAACCCGCGGACGGAAGGGTCCACAACGGTTTGGAACCAGGCCCAAAGGCTCCGCGCAAGAAATCTAAGCTTTGACCTCTGCATGTCCATGAAAACGGGGCACATGTGGTTCATTTCAAAGGAAAGCTAAGAGCAAAAGGGCACCGGAGAGATCGTCGGTTTGCCAGACCCTGCGCTCACTCGCTGGCGACTCGCCAGGCCTTCCGGGGCCGCCCGACCGTGGAAACACCGGCCCGATCCAGAAACCCATCGCCTTGTTTCACAGAAACCAGCTACCGGTATTTCAGTTCTACAGGGAATGTGTCGAACACCCCACGAAAACAAGGATTTCCAGCAGAATTCCTGCAGCTGCCTTCTTAGATTACTTGAAACCAAAGACAAAAAGAAACTAAACATAAGAAACCCTGCGATTCCAGTAACCAGTTCTGTAGGAAACCAACAAACATATCATCCGTCAGGCTTCAGTTCTCAATCGAACAGAACAAGGCTGAACCGCAGCTGCTGAACCACTGAACCTTGTTCCATCGTGAAAGAACAAAACGAAACTGCAACCACTCTGAGGAAAGACAAATTGCACATTCTGCTTGCACAACGTAAAGAAAAGATAAGACAAGCACTGTGGGCCGGGCAATGCCCGAAGGAGACCGCCCGTACCTCCCTCTGCCGATTTATGACATCGAAGTTCCAGTCCCCGCCCCGACCTGGAGCTCTTGTGGCTCCTTTGCACGCCCGTCCTTTCACTGCAATGAGAAGGGCACTCTTCATGGCTGTGCCCGGCCAGAGTAAGATGGGAGGGTCAGGTTGCGACAGTCGGCTGACTTCAGCGTCAAGTGGAGCTTCAGCGAGGAAGGGATTCAGCGCCAAGTGGATGCCTAAGGACCTTGTCCAGCCTGCCTTTCAGCACCTATTTGGGCGTCCAGGATATGTTGGAGAAACTTGTTTTCTCAAGGAATTCCAAGTATGATGGCAAATGGGTCAAAACCTTATTTCTTCAACTATGCTCTTGACTGAAACCGCCTCCTTGATGCGTTCAGCAAACGATTCATCATATCCGAGCGTGACACTAGAGAGTTTGCAAAATCTGGCCAGTTGGCATCACAGTTCGGCAAGGTGTGCTTCGTGTTGTTTCAAATCCAAATTTCATGTTCTTCCATGGT
>CAUJNA010003461.1:420103-702603 GCA_963377175.1 Effrenium voratum | reverse complement strand
TCAGCCGACTCTTTCAGGCCAACCCAAGCAGCATGCTGCGCACATCGCTTTTTTTCTGGCTGGTACGGCGTGGTTGCCTTGCTCTGCGGCAGAAGTCGCAGGTAGCAACTTGATCTATCATGCGGCGGGCTCACTTGCTTCACTTCTTCAGCTTCTGGCCACCACGGAGCAGACCAGTGCGCCTGGCTGCAATGAGACCCACCTTCTGACCAGGCACAGCTGAGCGAGCCACCGTGGTGGGGTGTCCGACGTGCTGATGGTTTCCTCCTCCGTGAGGGTGCTCCACAGGGTTCATGGCTGAACCACGCACCTTCGGCCAGCTGTTCCTCTTCACCCGGTACTTGTGGTGGTTGTTGCCAGCCTTCAACACTGGCTTGTCCATGCGGCCACCACCAGCCACAATGCCCACGATGGCACGGCATGTGGAGGGAAGGCTCTTGCGGCTGCCGGATGGCAAGCGGACGCGGGTCTTGCGCCCATCATCCGAATGGCCCACGACCATGCAGGATGTGCCAGACGCGCGAGCGAAGCGGCCGCGATCAGCGGCCTTCTCCTCGCACATGGAAATCACGGTACCCTCGGGCATCTTCGCCAATGGGAGGACATTCCCCACAGCCAACTGAGCCTTTGAGCCGCAGTACACAAACTGCCCAGAGTGGCTTCCCTCCACAGCCACCCACAGCTCCTTCTTCAGCTTGTAGCGGTAGGGGTCGTGGAAGACGACCTCACACAAAGGAGCTCCACGGCCAGGGTCGTGCAAGATGTTCTTCACCAGTCCCTTGATGTAACCCTTGCGCTCCGCAAAGTCCACTGCACGAAGCTTCACGGCACCCTTCCTGAGCCTGGTCTTCGCTGTGAAGATCAGGGACTTGCCCTTACGCGAGCCGCGAATCACTCGGCCCATTGCTACCTCTTCACCGTACCACACTCCTGGAGCCTTGCAGCAACATCAGTCGCACATCAATGCGCCGCTCCACTTATGGGGACTTTGATACTTTCATCTAGCATGTGCTTGTCTTTGCGATGTCCACCCAATCGAGCTTTTCCACGGGGTCCACCTTTGCCTGAAAAAAACAGGAAACATGCCGAAAAGCCGAGAAGCGGCAAACTTCAGTGGCCACTCGGCAGAAACGGCACTCGATCCGCGCCTCCTTGAGGCGCCTTGTGATCTCGTGCAGGTCGTCCAGCGCTGCGTGCTGCAGACGTATGGCACGCGTGGACCGCCTGCGAGATCTGATGGCATGTGGTCGCCCGGGCGCTTTGACCCAATGGTTGGATAATGTTGGGAAAACCACGGGGTTTCATTGAGTGGGCTTCAACCTACTCATACCTAGTCTAAGATAATACTGGAAAGATTCTTTTGCACGCCTGCAAATGAATAATGTCCCCAAGTGGCCTCTTCTTTCCATGGCTCCGACAACAGGTTGCCTGTTGACGAACTACGGTTGCTCACGCCACTTCGGGGAGCCCGTTGGCAACAGCCCACCAGCAAGACATTGCTGGCTCGGGTCGGTACGTCCTAGGTACCTGTCAAACTAGAGACCATGTGGAGATGGTCTCTAACATAGTCGATGGAGTCGTGGATTTACGCATACACATCCGGTATTCTGATGCTTTGTCCCTAACTGGTTTCCACATCCAAAAAATACACCCTTGCTTGCAAGTGTGGGAGCCCTTCAGGCTGTAGTTGGGGGTCCATGTTTAGCAAAGATCCCTTTCATCCAAAGGATCCTCCCTGAAATAACATACAATCAGGGGTTCACATTGTGAGGAATGACGAATCCTCCCACTCGGGTGTGGTGGCATCCAAAGTTTCAGGGCGAAGGTTCGCAACCCACAATTTTCCAGGTTGCAGCGAATGGAGCTCCCGTTCTCCAAGCACTTCTGAATGGGTGACCAACATGAAACTTGAGGCCACATGGTACAAAATATCCAAATGCCCCTGCCGCTGGTTGTATAAAGTGGTCTACTTGTTCCTCGCTTATTCCCGGATGCGGTGTTCCAACCCCAGTAGATGAGAGTCTTGTCAGTTCAGGAGAGCCCTTCTGTGATACCATGACCTACGATTCGGCCTGTACACAGCATACCCGGCGAAGAAAATGAGGAAAAAGGCGTAGTGGATGGAGACGGCCTGAGCTTCACCCATTTGCAAGCGCAAATGACTGGTGGAAAAAGTGGAGACCAAGAAACAAGAGCCGAAATCAACTATTCCAACAAACCACTGGCATCAACATGCTTCAATGTCTGTGCCCAGTGGCCATTCTGCAAAGCTGTACACGCGTTTTGGTTTGCTGCCACTGGAGCCCGGAAAGAAATTTAGTCTCTGAGGGGAAACTAAGGAAAACCAACGGAACTTTTTAAATCCACATCCAATCATGTGAATTCTGCGTTGATTCCTCAACAGAAGCCCCAGCAACTCCATTGACAAATTCGTCAACTCCAGGACACGGAACCCTGGACCACATCATGCGGTGAACTAGAAAAAACCTCAAAATGATTGCTTTCGCTTTGCTGCCTCGGAAAAAACATCGAATCAATCACCCTCAAACATTTAAAGAAAAACAAAAGAAACAACATGATGGGCGCTGTGAAAGCATGCAGAACACCAAGCAGGATGCCACTTGGCGACATGAACTGAGAACCTCTTGAAGGAATGTTGGCTGGCTAGAGGCACAATGTTGGGCCCCTGCTAAGACAAAGCTTAAAGCCTGCCAAATCCACCTATACATCTACTAGGGGCCAACAATGAGATCCGGATCCCAGTTCAATGCCGCATTTACAACATGCAAAAGGCAGTGAGGAAAGAGTCAGTCGTGGAATTCATGCGGCACTTACCAACAATGCCTCGTCAAAGGACCATGATTAGACCGATCAGTCCCTGCTTGACGCGTAGTGGTGATGAGGCAAACGACTCGCCTTGATCACCTGTGAAAACTGGCCAATGGTTGATGGACACGTCAGTTGACGTTGGCTGACGTTGGTTGACCTTGTCATGTATTCGCATTTGATGGTCCTGCTTATCTAGAACGGATTCTCTGGCTGTGAAAGGCCTATCCCTGGTCACGCTAGAAGTGAGGCAATACTACACCTGGTACGTGAAACCCCAGCAAGCCGGACACCTGACTTGTTGATTTCAAAAAGAACCGCATGCGAAACTAGGAGTTCCTTTTGGGAGCCCCGGTTGGAGAAGGGCGATTCCACCTTTTTACGGCTCAGTTTCTGTCAATCTTCCCCGGCCGACCCGGCCAGCTTTGACCCATCAACCCCCAAAAGAAAAGGAAAAGCAAGACTGCGTGACTCCATTCCCCCCGAAGCGCAGCTGTCCCCTTATTCAGATCAGTTTGCTGCACGGGTTTAACAAAAAAAAGTAGAACCATCCACCACAAGAACACACAAGGCTAGCTGTTCTCAGCCGCCACCACTCTCAGAGTATTCTACACTCTGAATTCATGGACGCCAGAGCCAATTAGCGGAAAGCCGCTCCATGTTGGATTTGAAGTCTGCAAACATCCGCTAGCATGTGGAAGGTTTGAGTCTTGGAACATCTCCAAGCCCGTGTCAAGGGTGGGTCGGGCACTCAAGTTGCAGGCTGTTCTCTTTGGAAGGCAAATCTAGGCGGACTCCCCACCCAGAACCTTTCCGATCCGAAATGGATCGAACTTGCAACTGCTAGTATGTGCTGTTCAAAATATACTCTAAGAATAGCAGAAGTGCACTGCGGAATATAATTGTTGGAGCTCTCCTACGCTCTCCTGTAGTTTCGATGGGCAGCTGCTCCCCTGACTTCCGAACTCGTTTGAGCTCATGGATCATGGATCTTAATGGCTCCTCACACGGGCACTCATAGTCACTGGCAGAGTGGTCTACGTGTCCGTCTGAGGCTGCGACGAAGATGCCAGCAGTGGCGCACACAATGAGCGAGGCGAACTCCTGAGCGGTGCAGCCAAACTGGGCTTGTTGAGCTGAGGTGTAAGCGAGGGATCCTTATCTCCAGCCCCACCTTTACCCTGAGGCTCTACGTAAGCCAAACTCTCACTTTGGGAAGCTCTTGGGGGGGCAGGTGCATGTGGCAACAATTGCTTGCAGGGAGCCACTGAGGCAAACCATGAGTCGAGGGGTTGGCCTATAGAAAAATCATGCAATATCGAGCCAGTTAGATGTTGCCTAGAGCAAGCCCCGAATTCCCATAGATTCTGCAATTCAACCGTTTGAAACAGCCCGCTTTGCTTGGATGCCCTAAGTTCTGTACACTCCCTGTGGGACATGTCTCTTCCCCAGATTAACTGTTCCCAGCAGGGAAGTCTACCGTGACATATGGAACGGATGTGCCTTTTTCGACCCCTTTTGAGTGTACTGCGAGGCGAGTCTGCCTATATGACCCTCAGACTCCCGGGGTGACTCACCTATGCAAGGTAGTGTGCCGGGTGCCAGGCAACCAGTTTCAGAACCCCCACAAATCAGACGTCGAGCAGCGGCCAGGGTTCTCCTTTGAACCTTTCCCCTCAACATGAAACGCATGGGGGAACCAGCCCAACTGCCGTCGCCGGAATGCATGATTGTGCTTGAAGTCTGCTTACGCAACCATCCCCTGGTCCCGTTAAAGGAAACCAACTGAGGCTTCAACAGTTTGGTGGTCTTCTAAACTCTAAAAGGGGATGGCCAAACCCGCCAGCCAAGTCGTCAGCAAAAACCGTGCCCCAAGCATCAGGCACATCTTGGAGGTCCTGACCTGTGGCGGGTCTGATTTGGATGCCCGGAATCTGCTCGCGTCGCTAACCCCAGTCAACCGCCGAATATGTCCCGGCAAACTCTTCTTACACCATGCCCATTGATTCCATCTACCTGCGTGGTATCCAAGCAAACCACTGACAGAACCACCCTTTAAGCACTAAAAGAAAGACAGCTGGATACCCACCGTCGCAGCTTGCCAACACTCTCTGGTTACTTGTCCCTCCCAGCGTTGCGCTCCGGGTCCTGGTTCTCCTCATTGGGGTTCTGAAAGCCCACCGCCAGGCAATCCGCCCGCTGCTGCTGCAGCTGGCGCCGCTCCTTCCGCTGCGCCTCGAAGGGATCAAAATTCTATGAGGCAGAATTCTAGGGGTTGATTCTTTTGGTGGTTTTCTAGAAAGAAGGATCCCTGAAAAGAATGGGGAAGCTACCCCTAGAAGAATAGCCAATAGGAAGCATGCATAAAAAAACAGTTGAGTTGAGGACCTTTAATTTTAGAGGCTCAATCCGGATCACTTCAAGGGGGAACACCGCAATATGAGCCAAAATCAAGATTCATTGGGTCACCCAATAACATTGGATTTTGATGAAACCCCAAATTATTAGTTCTATATTGGTGAGTGTGCCCCATGTCCTCCCCGGCCAGCTATTAGGGATTTATCCAGCTTACCCAGCTAGACATTGTTCTATCTAGATAAATTTTCGGATTGTCCATCCCTCTATTCATCCATACTCAATAACTTGTGGGTGAAAGAAGGTCCACTGATTTACAGCGACCTCCTTTGATCTATTTTAGGGCCCATTTGACAGCCTTCTGGGGGAGGGGCCCAGTGGAAAATGTTTGAATGGGTTATATACATGGTCTCGAGGCAACGACTGGCGTGTTTTCGTGGTACCCTGCTTGGGGTTGGTTCTTTCGCGAAGCGGCTCGATGTCCGCTGGCCAAGACCTCGGAGAATCAGCTCAATTGCCTCTGCCAGCATGTGGCTCTTCGCGGGAAGAGCAAGCTTCGCAGACATAGCTGCAAGGCGCTCCTTTGCCAGCTCGTCCATCCGATTTGTGGCTCGTACAGCAAGATTCGCAACGCGTCGGCCTGTAGCACGCCTGTGAAATAAAGCGCTCTGGTCTCCATGCGCAAAGCAGAATTGGAATACTTCTCTTCGCAAATTTATCCAAGTAGATTTGGCATTGCGGAAATCATGTTCTGCGAAAGGAATTACATGGGCATCCTTGCTATCAGAGTTTGCCTTGAGATCTCTGTAATTTCATATGGGACCCCCGCTCCAAGTGAGTTTCTACACTTCCGGTCCCGGCCAAGAGGCAAACCCTGAAGCTGTCCGGTGGGTGACCATGGGTGTTTGCAAAGAAGATCCTAAGGTGCATCATTCCGGGGCCGTTGTGAGGTGGGTTAGAACCCCCCTGCAGACGATACCCAAAGAGAACACAAGAAAGGCAGGGTAGTGCGGCTGGCACACGCAAGGCGATCCCGAAAAACCAGTACCTTTCTAGCAAACCTGCTTGCGCAAACCAGCAAATTGTACCCTCCCTCCCACTGACATGGCACCTATGGGGAGGTACCTGGTAGATGGATTTCCTCTTGAAGGGACCCAGTGTCAGGTGCCATGTTAGAAAATTTGGCCACGGGTCAAAAGCCCGTACCCCCAGTGAGCATCCCAATCCCCACTAAAATGGGTGGTGCACCTACCCCAAAATGGTACCATTGGTTTTGACCCACAGCCATTTACCTTTTAGGGGCCTTGGCATCCTGACAACCTGGGCAACCCGCCTCCACTTCTGTGATCATCGCCAGCACCTCCTTCGCATCCTGCTCCTCGGCCAGCGGAAGCTCGATTCGGCTTCGGTTTGGCTTGCCAGTGAAACAAGCTTCAGAGAGAGCTCCCTCAAAAAATGCACCCCCAATTTGACGTCAGAAAATCTCCAGTTGTGGCGAGATCGAAATCAAAATACACTAGGTGCAGCCAGATTTTCCATCATACGTACTGACCAATGGATGCCAAAGTAGCGCTGTAGTAGGTAAGCAGCCAGCTGCTGTTTAGTTATTGAGGGCTATTCCCATGGCTACCAATTATGTAGATGGAATCAGTCGGCTGAATAGCCAGCATGTGAACCATGGTCCGAGGTGGTCTCCGTGAAGGACAATTACTCTCTGACTTTGGTGCGGGAATTTAGAAGTTCACGGACTAATTGACGGATTCAAATGTCAAGCCCGGAACTCTGACTTCTGAGGCCTGCACGCACTGAGCCACCACCTGCTCGCGAAAAGCAACTGCGATGGCCAGATGTGCTACTATGTCTCCAAAAATCAAGGAACTATTCTGAGGATCATCAAATCGTTGTTGCACACCTGGAAGTGCACAAGGGCCTTTGCCAAGTGGATGGCAGTTTTCAAAAACCCTCCTGTCCGCTTCCATGATTGTTGGCAAGAGGATGAATCACCAACAAATGCTTTTGATACTCGCAATAATGCTGGCACGGGAGCAAGCGGCATTCCCTGCATCCCCTGCATCCCCTGAGGCTCCGTGTATGCCAATACTTGGGCAGGTTTTGGGGGCGCACAACCACACCAACCATGGGGTTCCTATTGACATAGAAAGTACCACTTCCTTGGAGCCTCCAGGCGCTCATGCCACTCAGTCGGCTGCCGTCGATCACTCGTCGCCCACTTGGTCTCCGTCGATCACGCCAGCTCCGTGGACGATCCGACCTCTCGCGTCGAAAGCTCGTCGCTACCTTGGGCTTGTACTAGTAGGGCGCGGCTTCATTGGAAAGCTCCTCCAGGCGTCTCACCCCCGAACCAAATAAACACAGGAGCAACATATTCACAAAAAACAAAGTAATATTGTGCCAATAAACTGCATTATTTTGCTTTCTGAGCTGTTGTTGAGGGACATCTTGCTGATATGACCTCATGTGATACTTTTGGGGCAGCAGCAGCCGACGAGTTTGACAACAACCAACGTCGTAGCGTCGTCCTCCTATCTACATGCAAATAAAACATGTTCCTATTGGCTGGCAACCCCATGGAGCAAATCGACAAACAACTCTGGCCCTGACGTCAGAAAACGAACAACTTCAAGGGTTGGAGACCCTCCTCCCCCCCCCAAGCAAAATCGCAGATCCCCAAGGCTCCTGGCTTCTCCTCCTTCTGTTTGTGCTGCCCGCTCATCTCCACCCATCCGTCGTCTCGTGTGTGGCTTTTGCCGCCACACGCAGCGCAGTGCGCTGGCGCGAGGAGGAGGGCAAACGCTGGATCTCCGAGAGGGTGAGGTGGCCGAACTCTTCCAGCGTAGCCACCAAGTCCCACTCCTTGTTGCCCGAAACCCGTTTTGGTTCTATCAAAAGAGGCGTCAAGGTTTATATGGGCCCTGTTATAACGCTTACCCAAGCAGAACCACCTCCTCACACGGCCTCTTGGGCGCTGCTTAAATGGTTTTCTTTGTCACCAAGCAAACATCGGGGGGATAATTCGACGGCCAGTCGCAAAGTCAAAAGTGTCAAACTAGACACTCCCTAAGGAAAGTAACCTGACTAAGTGTGGTCTGGTGGTCTAGTTTCTGCAGGTCCCTTCCGTAAGTGGAAGAATCGTCAGCTAAACGATGTTCCCATTGGAGGACATGGCTAGCTGATCTGGGCCCTCACTAATCTCCACAAAGAAGTTAGAACATCTGCCAACTTGCGGAAACTGCGGCGCTCAATTCGACACTAAGTTCATCTGCTTTGTTACACCTTCAAAGTTCCACTTAAGGTTATTTCTGGAAACCAGCTGATTTCTCACCAGCCCTGTAGGTTATAACGACCACTAGGTAGGAAACTACTGTAGGGCGAAGGAAACGCATGCGCCTGGTCCCAAACATCTAGGATGAGAAGGATGAATAGAGCGTGCTTGCGGCAAGCTAAAGCAAATGCTGGGCAAAAACTCGCTCCGAAACCTGAATCATTCTGTCAACAAACATGGGAAGCCTTGCTAAAATATAATTAAAACACATGGTTTCGCTACGAGTTTGTTGGGATTCGATGGAATTTATGCAGCCAAGCACTTCTGAGGGTGCTTCAAACCATATAAACTTCATTGCCAGTTCCAGCTTTCCTTTGCTCCCCGAAATTCTGGAAATGAAACGTTGGCTCCATTCACAGGGGTGCCATGCCTGATTTCCTACTAAGGACCAGCACGACAAGAATGCCAAACGCCATGTTTCACCATGTTTGACGACGGCCAGGTTAGCCCCTCAAAAATAACTCTTGCTGGTTCTCAGCAGAGAATGAGAAATGGGATGACTTAGACCAAACTGTGGCCTCTTTACGTGTTGGGCAGTTCCGAACCTTTAAGGTCACGAAAGAACCCACGTAACAACCTACGTCGCAACTCACGTTGTAAGTTAGCCCTGCCCCTGCGGCAAACAACCAGCCTCAACACAATCAGCCCTGCATGTAGTTGCTCACAACATCTTGCAACATAGTATGCAAACAATAAACTGCATAATTATGCATAGGAAATCAATTTTGCAAGCAACATGAAGTTCAGCGTGGCACTGCGACAACACATACCGACATGTTTGCAAGGCCAAGTCATCAGACATCTTAAGAACATAATTGCGAAGGCATGGTCTGTGGCTACATTGGCTTGGCACTACAGTTGTGCCCACTAATTCTTTGCTCACGGCAAGAAGTAAGAAGCAGCTTGTGCCAATTTAAGACTTCAAGATCGAGCATTCGAGTCAAGAATAAGAACCGGCTACATCCTGACAGATGTGTAAGGCTAATATCTTGAGACAAATCACGGTCTAAAGAACGGTTCAGAACGGTTCTTCTGCGTCCGTGCGCTGGCCTCGGGAACGGTTCAGAACGGTTCCGTGGGTAGGAAACGCTTGGAACGGTTCAGAACGGTTCAGAACGGTTCTGAAACAAGATGCGTTTGTGGACGCCCGTGACCCGCCACGGTTCAGAACGGTTCAGGTTGTAGCGGGTTTGCTTTGCAGGAACGGTTCAGAACGGTTCAGCTGTTTGAATGTTTGGGCGCATTTCTGATTGTAATGAGTTGTCTCCACCGATCGTCCTGGAGGCAACTCACGAACACAAACGTCGTTGCGAGATTTCTGGCATGTCATGCTTAGTATGCTTGAAAATGTTGCAAATTTAGTTTTGCACAAGAAGTCAAAGCGGATGTAGCGGTAGCGCCTGTCGGAAACCTCAAAGTCACAATGCGAGCGCAAATGGTGATTTCCAGGATTCCGGGTGAGGGCGTGGGAAGCTTGAGCCACCTGACACGACACATGACCACTTTGCATTCTTGCTCAGGGCGAAGCAGTCAAAGCAGTCTCACTGCTTGCAGATTCCAAGATGACGGCTTTTGCCAGGGGTTGCGAGGAAACAAACAAATGAAGCGTCCAAACTAACCCCAGCGACTGAAATTCCAAAGCCCTTGCACGCATTGCTCCTAACCCTGAAAGAAGCTGTTCGGAACCGTTCGGAACCGTTCTGAACCGTTCAGGCAAGGCAAACGTGCTGCGCAAAAATGTACGCGGAATGCGCGCGGACTGTCGCTTGTGAAGCTTTTCTATTTTGCTTGGTCTGAAACAGTGACCAAAAGGGTCTGGCACGCATCCAACGAAAATGCACGAGAAAACCAGCGCTAGAGGCAACTTTCCGCGTGGCACGAGTGGAGAAAAACTAGGGCAAGCACACACAGGCCGTCTTGTCTAGCTACCTGACACGCAGGGTGAACAACGCCCTGTCTGAAAAGAAGATGGTTCGGGTGCATCCACGCTGGACTGGTGAAGCTTGGCTGAGAACAGGAAAGTTTAGTGGCCCCACGCTGAAGTGGCGCAATATAAAAAACGCAAGTTGAAACTGGATGCAAACCTAGTATAGAAAAAATGGCAACATGTACGCTGGAGAGGAATATTGTTAGGCCACACTTGGTTGCGGTCTGGCAATAACGTTAGGCAAGAGCATCTGGCACATTTGCGCCGGCCCGGCGCAAGTCCAAAGGCGCAGTGGCTACAAATAGGGTAATGTCAGTAGAAAAACGGGTTTGTGCCGGCACGGCACAAATCTGTTGCAATATTGGCCACTGTCAGGCAAGAACGTCACACATTATGTATTGCCAGCTGCTGGGCTGGTGTGCGTGTGTGTGTGTGTGCGGGTTTGCGCCGGGCCGGTGCAAACCCCCATCTTCAAGTTGGACTTGACCTCGCCTGTGTGTAGCCACCGTTGTCTTTGGATTTGCGCCGGGCCGGCTTGAACACACCAAATGTTCTTGCCTGACTGCGGCCAAATGCGCATTACATTTCCGCCGGGCCGGCGCAGACCCATTTGAAAGCTGACATGACTTTGCCTATTTGTAGCCACTGTTGTTTTTTTGGATTTGCTCCGGGGTGGTTCAAATGGGCAGGGTTACGAGACATACTGGAATGACAGGTAAGGTGCTCGCACACACACACACACACAGATTCACACATATGCACGCATACATGTATGCATACACACACACAAACATGGCCTCTGTGTGTTCGAACGGACATTGAGTTGCTGCAACATGTTTATTTACGTGTTTTGTTACACAACCCTTTCCCATACCCAAAACCTCCCTTCCCAGGCAAAACACATAATGCAAAGTAAAGAGGCCACAGTTTGGTCTAAGGGATGACCAAAAACATAAACATCCAACCCATGGTTTCCTTTCTTAAAGGAATCCCTAAAACCGGTTCATTCCAACCCCGAATCGACTCGTCATTCCTACCGCACCAAGCCCCGCCCGATTCCCCGAGTCACCTCCCACACCGCCGGCGGCGTGGTGCCGCTCTTCCCCGTGACCAGGGCGAAGAGCGTCGGTGCCTTTCCGGCGATGACGGGCGGCACGCCTGGCAGGCCGTTGCGGGTCGGGGGCTGGGGGACGTTTCGCTTGGTGTGACACCAACCAGAGATTCCGTCTGTCTTGGGACCTTTGGGGTGTTTGAAGTGGTGATACCATGCTGTGGGCGTTCGAGGGTTCGTTTTTGAGGGTTCGCCAAGCGGAATCAAAACCTGGGGTGTGTTTGTGTTGAAGTTTCCCTATAGTAAAGAATGCAATTGGGCACAAACAAAGCGCGAAATGTGAATGCTAGATGCTGAAATGTTACAAGGAAAACCAAAAGAAAACAAACAACCCGTTTGGGTCCCCTATTTTGACACAATCCAACCTGTGTTGGGAGAAGTCTGGCATCACAACAGCAAACTGACATAACAGCATGTTCCAAAACGAAGGGTGCATTACATTCATTCGCCCACCAAAAGTAAGACACCCCGAGAAAGGAACTGTTATCATGGAAGAGGGTGCCAACCTGCTTTGTAAGCTTGCTAGATTAAGTACCAGCTGTTTGTGTGCCGGTGTATCCTTGTTCCCGACTTGCAATCAAAAGAAAGAATAGAAGTGATGACAACGGGTGTCAAACGTGTTGGGGTCTCGACCAGACAATTACAGGCAACAGGATTGCACAAATGGTCGCGTTTGAGCATTTCCGTGGCTAACATCCGCAGCCCAAGATGAGATTTACTTTTCAGCTCACTGAGACAAATCTTAGAGGGGTGACCACTACACATACTGGCTGCACATCGGGGGTCATGTCTGTGTTGTCCAGACTATTATGCTGTTGTCTAGTCAACCTTTGAGTGTTGACACGTGTCAAACAAGAACCCAGAAATGGAAGGCAGAATTGGGGGAGGGTTGGCCGAAAATAATGGCTCCGTGAGGGTTGGCATTATGATGGGATCCAAGAGCCCTAGTAGCTGCCCGAGTGTCAAAACGGCCCCAAAAGCTGATGTTTGAAACCGCCAAAGAGGGGTGATGCAAACGACCACTGGTGTTTGAACAACATCCTGTTGCGTTCCCTTTGCAGGGGGCAAGTGTTTTCTTCCACAACTTTTCGCCCCTTTCCGAATTGATTTCTTCTTCAGCTCCCAGGCGCAGGCGGCTGCGCCCGACACGGCGCCCTTCTTCATCCGCGCCAAGAAGTTCGCCCGGAGCCAGCAGGTGCCCGTGGCCTCCCAGAAGGTCCACGCGCCGCAGGCGGCGATCCGCTGGCAGACCTGGCCAAGCCGAATGGGCTGGACAGTTTTTCTTCGTAACGCGAAAACAAAAGGGGAAATAGCGTAGATAGCTGGAGAAACAAAAGGGAAACTGTTGCGAACGATAGTGAGTCTGCCTAAGCCTCCCCCATCTACCTCGAGTACTCTTTGTCTGACCAAGCTTGGGGCTGCCCCGGAAAAACACAAACACCAATTGTAGCTCCCTAGCTCCCACGGTTGTTTCTCCTCCGGGTTACAACACCTTGCTAGAAATCGGGAATGAAGTCGACAATTTCTGTGGAGTACCCACCAAAGGAAGAAGGAGTGCCACCGAACAACTACGAGTACCAAGTGTAACCCCATAATCAGTGTTGCCAGCCACTTCTAAGTCGCAAGGGACTTCGTTTTTCCTTAAACAAAATTGATCCCCGCCAGGCCTCGGCGCAGCGGGCCGGAGAAGCGGCCTCGAAGTGGTCCGAGTGACTGCAGTCATTCCTCGCGTGTGCAATTGCGCACCCGGGACAAATGGCTCGCCATTCTTTTGGTGAACCTAAAGGGACGAGTGGCGAAAACTAAGATGTGAATTGAAGGGAAAGCTGGTTGCTGAATGTCGAGATCAGCCACCTAGCAACACACTCACATGTTGCAGCAAAGCCTAAATGGAATGAAACAAAGGATGCCCTGCTTGTTGATTCGAACAGAACAGAAAGGAACATGTCTCAAACTAACAGACAACAAATCCACGGAACCCCAAGCAAAAAAGGAACAAAAGGCGGAAGCCGCCGCTTGCGACTGGGATTCTGGAAGCAGCCTTGCTCCACCCCCAGCGCGCCCAGGTTTACCTGAGCCGCAATCGAAAACCAAGATCAAAACGAGCCATGCGCCACGTGGGTTTTGAGGGTACTGGGAGAGGCTCGTCACCGAAGTCACACCCCACCCAATGGCTAGCCAATCGAAGATCATCCCAGTTCCGGTACCCTTTGTTGGGTTTTTCAAACAGTGGGCCAAAGAGAAACCACGAACTGAGAGACAAGCCCAAACAAATGTGTAAGCTGGCGTTAACATCGTTAACGGGAAATATGATGGGATCCTCTGCCAAAATACCTTTTTTTGAGTGTTGTGCTCGGTGTAAAGGGAAACCAAAAGGAAAGCCAAAGCCATGTTGGGGTCCACATCCCTATACCCACGCTCCAAAGTTCCAATTGGCTAAGTCGCAAAGAGGCCTCGGGTGCTGCCCGCTGCACGCGTGGATACCCCCACCTCGATGCAGCCCGGCCAGCCTGGCTTCGAACGGAAGTGCGTCCAGCGAGTGTCTACTTGGCCACCAGTGGCGTATAACCCTGGTTCGACTAGACAGAAAAGTTACAGGGGGACACAAGCGCTTACTAGGGGTTGACAACATCATTGTCTGTTGGAGATTAGGGATCTTGCAAACAACTGGCATGAGGGGTTCGCAACAGGGCCACAGGTTAATTGGGGGTCAACTAGGATTCGTTGATGAACCCTTGCGAAACGGATGTGATTGACGAGGGATTCTTCTGGAAAAAAATATGAATGTTGAATCCGGACGGATGGGACAATTCAATAATATATCTAAGCACTAACTCTTGCCGGTCTTAGCACTAACACATTGCACGTCGATTTCTCGCTGCAGGGGCAGCGGCATGGGCTGGTGGTTCAAACCACTTTGGAAACAAGCAGCAAGCTGCCAACATTTGAGGCCCAAAAAGCTAATGGATTCCTTTTGGATTCCCTAGGAAAACAATCCAAAAGGGGCTTCATGTTTGATAACAGCTGCCTGAGGTTCAGTCAAGCGATCCAGTAGTCTACCAAAGGAAACCAACCAATTGTAGAGCTTCCTCTTTTTGATTAAGAAAAACTGGATGTTCCCAAAGACCAGCTAGTGACCTGGGGTTGCATATCCATTTGGATCCTAACCCAAATGTGTCTGCGTACCTGTATCAGCTTGGTTTAAAGTGAACCTCATAGGCCAACCATTGTTTGGCGGATACACCCAATGAATTTGAGATACAACCAAACATTGTTGGAATACATTCAAATACACCCAAACAATAATCATGTAAGATAGTTCCTTCGACACATTTGGGTCCCAAGGCCTTCAGCGGTGCGCAGCAGCACCTCCCCTTCCTCCGAGAAGTTTGCTTCGTCCTCCAAGCGCTCTGGAGGTTGCGGCCTCGGTGTGAAACTGGCCGGGCAAAATGTCGGCGCCGGCCTCCATTTGGCGAAAAGAAAGTTTCCAGCCAGCCAAGGAAAACCAAGTCCTCATGAAACAAGGGTTACATTGGGGTTCCCCATGCATTTGCGCTATGGCAACAACTCACGTTGACCACATGCTCCCTTGATGGGATTCCTTTGGTGGTCTAGATTGCCGATCGAAGAGTTGATGCCCAATCAAAAGGGGCTTTGAGCATGGCGCAGTTGGGCTAATCGTTCTGTGATGGTAACCCTTGTTGGGGGTGTGTTAACGGGATAATCAACGGGAAATTGTGAACACAAATACTTACCTAACAAGGATAGTTTGCAAATGGAATATGGAACGCCTGAAATCGATGGTTCCTTCCGGCTTCTCTTTAAAACAACCAAATCAAACTTATCCATCGAGCCACATGAGCAAAACGCGTACAAGGGCTTGTCGTACTTAGTTTGTTGCTATGAAGTTTGCTAATGAACAGCGATGGACCTTGTGGCTGGAAGCTTCAAGAAAAAAACGCTCCGCCCAAAAGGAAAACACCATCAAAACGCGCCCCGCTGTGACGTACACGCAATTTGCTGGGAATTCGCAGTATTTTGCGGAAAAGGGTATCCAAGCCGCGCCCAAGCTCCACAAAGATTAGCCGTTCTGTTCAGCCGGCTCCTGATGTTTTTAGATTCTGCTGGGCCTTGCGAAGCACGGCATGTCCGGCAAGCAACTATGGGGGAGCGTGTGGTCAGCAAAAGTGTTGGCCGCGTGAAGCCCTACATATGTTCTCTCTTGCCTAGCGGGTGCTTGGGAAATAACCGTGCGCACCCGTGCAAGCGTGCTTATCATTTGGGGCGTTGAAGCTTGACTATTTGAAGTTGTACGGCAAGCGTGAGCGTAAATCTGACAAATAAAGTGTTCAATACCGTGCACCGTGCAAGTACCATGGCAAAAGCAAAGTCTGAGACGCAAGAGGGGAGGAGCTCAAGAGAGAGTTCAAAATCAGCTTGAAGAGGGACGCACCTCAAAACACTAGTAACACTTGCGGCTTCCTCCCTGGTCGATCTTTATAGGAGGATATCTCACTCTCGCACTTTATCTTTGAAAGAACATGACGAAGCGCAGGAAGTTTCAGACCATTGTTGGCTGACTCCTCGGCCAAGCTACTGTGCAGTCGCCTCGCAGGGAATGCTCACCGTGGTACCCGGCTGCAGGAGATCCAAGTATTGCACCTGCGTGGCTTTCAGAGAGCGGATCTTAGTCCAATTCCAGACCGAGGCTGCTAGGCTTTTAGCTCAAAAGCGCAAGAGAAGGCAATTCGCGTGTTCCCCTCAAGGCCATGATTACCCTAGGTGGCTGGTTTTGTTACCCCTCTTCTGGAAAGCAACAACACGAGCAATCTTGGAGAGTCTCTACATGTGGTAGTAAAGGCTTACCTTTTTTGCTCTAGGCTGCTGGATTGGGTCCTTTGGAAATGTCACTCCTGGCAGGAATTGAAGTGCCGCAGGAGTCTCTGAAAGGCTCGGAGAAACTCTGACATCAAGATTACCCTATCCCAAACGGGAAACCCACAAGCCCCCAAAGCCCACAAGTTGAACGACTCCTGCCCTGAAACTTGGGCATCTCCCTGGGCTGCCCCGTTTGGGCGCAATAGCCATTGCTCTACTGCTTCTACTTGAGTACCGGTATGAGACGACAAGGGAATCAAAATCAAACCTGGTACTAAAGACACCTATCCAAAACTGTTTAAAGCATGTAAACAATGGATGTCCGTACCCATAGAAACTGTCCCGTCTTCACTTACTCTTGATTTTGACTCACTGAGCATAAATGGGTCTCTGTCAAACTAGGGGGGCACACCCAAAATCACTTTCGTTTTCCGCTTTTTGGCTCCCACCAAAAAAAAAGTACCCAACATGCGTGCGGTTTTCCCCATTTGACTCCCAACGGTGTCCGGTCGCCTTCCCCGGTTTCCCAAAACCCGACCCAAGGCCTGGGAGCTGTCCAGCGCAGTGACCTCCCACACCGTGTACATGGTGCCCGGCTCCCCGGTGGCCACCAGCTTCGTTTCCACCCGGAGCTCCGCACCTCAGATCCCAAGCACATGGAGTGATCTGTGCGTATATGACACGCGTAATGCATGTGTGATACAAATGAATATGTATATGTATGTATATAATATGTACGCGTGTACATATATATATATATATGTATATAAATATTTATATATATGTATAATGTGTATGTACCGCAAAGAGGCAAAACAACGACAAAGTTACAGTTACATGTGGAGCGGAGTTGTAATACATCTATGTACAAGTTTGTACCATAAAGAGGTAATGAGAAAATGATATGTACAGTGAAGATGTAATAACCCAGGAGAACATGACATGTATTCATGTATTAGTCTTCTAGAAATTGATTGCATATGACGCTTTTGTTTGTTTGTGTGTTTGTTTGTTGTTTGACAAGTCCATGTCTACATATATATATATATACACAAACACAAACTTTGCCACCTCTGATGCTAATATTGCATCATCCCTTTTCGGGCGGTAGTGCCTTGAGGACTCTTAGACTGCTGAACGGATACCCCTAGGACACGCTTTGCGGCAGCGAGGTAGCGATCTCCGGTTCCCTGATACAGACACCTGTTCCTTATGCAACAAGCACGCAAAAAAAGCCTTAAGGAGTTCACAAGGCCATAAATCCCTTTCCCCACCTTTCCCCATAGACCTCTTGACAAACAACTCCTGACTGAAGACCAGGTGATTTTGCAGCTGCGATGTTTTCCGGCCAGCGGCTGGTCATGTCCTCGCCATGTCTCCTTCTGACTCGGATGTGGCTGCCACTGGTCAGCTGCTTCACTTCAGCAACCTGGGCCAGACAGATCCGATCCGCAAAAAGCGAATTATTTGTTTCCCGCATCACAATGGTTGGCAACACAGCCGGACGAGATGTCGAACTGCCAGCCCGAAACGAGGTAAGACGGAACCACAAGCGCCTATTGCTTGCAGGGAAAGAACTAGGTACCACAGGCTTGAACTTTTTGCTGGTTGAAAGGAACGTGAAGTTCACCAAAAAGTCGAACATCGTGGTGAAGTCTTGGAAAAAGGTGGTAAGTCAAGCAGTCAAGAAATGAACCAACACCAAAAAGGCAAAACACGCCACCTTTCAGTTTGCTTGGGTCCCTTAGAACAAGAAAACAAACGAACCAACAAAACAAACAAGCAAACAAACAACAAAGGGTAAGGCAACAAGTGTGAACATGGTGAGCTAATTTTGGCAATGCGGCATCCCTCCATCCAGCTAGGCATTCAGAGAGACTATCCTCGGGCTCCTGGCAGGCGAATCCAGACTGAATTCCAGTTGATCCCAAACGCCTGGCCGTAGCAAGCGGTAAGTGAGATCAACACCACTGCCCTGGATAGCAACTCTAGTGGATTTTCTGGAACCGATCACTGGGGCGGGCAAAGTAACGTGTCCCTAAAGTATAACAACATGAGGAGACTCAGATACGGTCCAGCCCCCCGCCCGATGCGGGCGTCCTTGGCGCTCGTCCGCTCCTCCAACTCCTCCGTTTTCTCGTCCAAACGCTTCAGCAAGCGCGTGGCCTCGTAGACCGCCCGGATCTTGGGGCCTCCGACAGAGAAAAGCCAGGCTGCCCCCATTCGACAGGGACACAAGCTGGTAGACAAATCCCACCTGACAAAGGAAACATCGGTTTGTGTTGCACCCTTGTGGGTTGATCATACTTTGGAGGCTTGGAGAAACCCCGAAACAAGCAAGTCCTGGATGAATGGACCGGGGTAATTCAACCAGCAAGACCATATCCTCATGGTGTCCTCTTCAGAATTGGAAGCCTGCGCCTTTCTCAAAGCCTGCGAAGTGCCAGGTCAAGATAAATCAATCCCAGTGCTTGACCTAACCCCAGGACTGGATCTTTACCATGCCAACTTTCTGGGAACATCCTCACTAGATGAGATCGTCCCCACTGGGCGCGGCTCAAACATGTCCGCCCTTTACCCAACGTGGCTGGTTTGAAGGTAAACCAACAGTAACGCAAGCTCAAATGGCACCGCCCAAAATTGGGGACACTCCAAAAGTGTCTGGTTCCAAACGAATTTAAGCAGGCTCAAACCTCCAGCAGCCATGAACAGAACGGGCGTTTGTGTTCCTATATACTCTCTTGATTTTGAAGGGACACCCTCTGTCAAAAAGGAACAGCCCTCAAAAACGGAAACCCACGTCAAAAAGCGAGCCCCCTCAAAAAAACAAATCCCCCAAAACAAAACACAACACATAAAACACAACCACCAAAAACGGAACACCCTCTCTCTACCCCCAAAAAAAGACGGAACACCCAAACAAAAAAACGAAGGAACGACGCGGGGCCCCACGTCTTGCGGTGTGGATCTGGTTCCAGGCTGAGGCGCTACTCTGCGCCGCTCTGGCCGCTGCTTGGGCGGCCTTCAGCTGCAGCTTGGCCTCGGCCAGGTCCTGGCGAACGCTCGGAGGTCGAAGCGTCGAACCCTGAAACCGCGGGTCACCTCCCCCCCTCTCCCCCCCCCTCCCCGGCTTGGCTCGGACCTTAGGAGCTTGCGAAAGCAATGGGCCAACCGGGCTCAACCCCCCAAACCAGCGGTCCAAAGTCAGGGGTGCCTGATCTGATCCCTTCCAGCAGCAATCTCAAGGGCCCAGCTTTGCTAAATGGACAATGTCCCATGCCACAGAGACTGCTATGAAGCACTCCCAGATTGCGTGTTTGCCCAAGGCAACTGACGGGGCCCTATGATGTTTATGTTTACCTCTAGATGTGACATGGTGGCTTTCCCGTGTTACCTAGTAGAAAAGTAGCTGGGTGCCACACTGTTTGAACAAACGAAAACAATATCAGGAAACACTTGTTTGGTCCATCCATAGTTTAGGGTTGGGCAACCTTGGTACCCTCTGGCAGGGTTCTTGTCCTTTCCCTCTTCGAACATCAACCGCCAGCAAAAAGGTGTTTATTAAACCAACCCAAAAGGGACTGTGCTTTTGTGAAGGGTACTCTTTTCGGAACCAAGAGGAAACCCCACCCATTGTTGTGGTCCCCCTATTTGTCACATACCCAATTGCCGTTCTAGGATGCTGCACACACACAGACACATGATTGCGCCCTGTGGCGCAAGCGACCGGGCCCATTTGCTACAACCCATCTAGATCAGCTGCCCTATGTGTTTGTACGGGACCCAAGAATCAGGGTTTCCCTTTTGACTTCCCTAGAACGGGGCCGGGGGCCTCCCCCGGGAAACCTCCTATTCATGATGTCCTTTCCTTAAAATAACCAAAAAGGGTTCCCTGAACAAAAAAAGCCGCACAGGCCACCTGAACGCCGAACTCTTCGGCCAAAAAACACCCGCCGCCTCGAGGGGCACCTCTGGCCATGCGCCGGGTGTGGCTTGGGCCAGGTTCTCCGCCGCGGCAAGGGCCTCGTCTGGCTCCAGGGGCAGCAGCCTCGGAGCTGAAATGCATCTCCCTCTCGTGCTATATATATATATATATGAACACGCATACGTGCATGTTGTTGTACGTATAATGTGTGTGTATATTATATTTATATGTGCTTAAGGCACAGCAAACCCTGTGTGTTTTTAATGAGCAACCAATAAAACCTAATGGTTTGCTGTACGACTCATGTCAAGCTGTCGACCGCCTTTTGGTGAGTTGAAAGGATCGAAGCGGGATCGGAGGGAAGGTTTACTGGCCTTGTCCTTTTGAAGGTGTCGATGGGGATGGACGGACAAGGCTCGTAAAGACCCCCGTTTAGGGCAAACCGAGGCCTCTTCAAGAAGGTTTCAACACCTGAGTTCAGCTTGTAACGCTATGCCTCCTACCTTAAGGCGTGAAGGCGTCCCTAAAAGGAAACACGAAACTGTTAAGTGGTTTGGGGGATGCTTTGGGGGTTACCTTTTGGCCAAAAGACAAAGGATATACACTGGGCTGGGAATTGCAGCTATTGTGCCAGAATGCCTGGTCCCACATGACATGTTGCTTTGGTGGCGCTAAGAAAATCAACCGCCAGCCAGCCAACATGAGTGACACCGACGAATCTCCATACCCGGCATTTCAAAAGCACAGCTAGTACAGGCCGGTGCCATACAACAACATGCTGTAACAACATGACCTACCTTTTGCCTTTTAGGGCAATAGAGTAACCCCTCACATGTACGTAGGATTCTTGCACAAGGGCTAATTTGTACGTTCGACAAAAACGGAACATACAAAGGCAAATCCTGAAGGGTACAATCCCCAGTTCAGGCAACCCAAGATGGGCCGAAACGGCAAACCCTAAATTATCCCCCCAATTGTACTGCTGAAGGGGCGCCTTCATGTTCGACCGACAAGGGTTGTGGGTCCTTTTACAACAGGAACGTATTATCATAATCCACGCAACCAACTAAAGTATGGCATTGAGGCTTTCCATGGCTTTCTTGTAAGCCGGCCCCTGACGGTTTAATGAACTCAAGGGTTTACGTTTTCACACCCTCCGGGAAGTGAAGCCTCCAGGCAACCTGGCTCAAGAGGCCACCCCTGGGTAGAACCCTCCATAGCTGTTGAGCATGGGACACCGCTACCAACATGGGGTCATTCCCATGGCTGCTTTATTTGGGGGTTACCTTTGTATCACGAAAGTGGCCCTATCCCAGTTTCCAAAATGAATGCTCGTGGGAGAGTTGGGGGTTTGCTCAAAGGTATAACCTAAAAGACACGTCAGTCAACTGACATCCTCGACATACCCTCTTAAGAGTGCTTTAACGAGGTTCCCACCGCCACAAGTCATTTTGAGAAGCCTTGGTACTGAACAGGGGGTCTGGAAAACATATGACCTTACCCATCCCCTGGGTTTCCCTTTGGGCTGGGAACATTAAGAACCCTCCGAACATCCGGGCTTCTTTTCACGGAGCCGAAGACCGACACCCGGCGCTCGCTTTCGTCTCGATCGATCGAGGCGCTGGGGGGACAAGGCCACGGTGGCGTAGAGGCTGCGCCTTCCCCCGGAGGCCAAGAGCGCCGGGGCCGGGAGCCAGGCCTCAGCCTGAAAGCTCAAGGTCAGCGACCCAGCTCCAAGTGGCCACAGGGGAAAGAAGACAAAAAGTGGCCACGAATCAATGGCTTGATTTAAAAAAAAAATGTGTTGCTCTTCTTTTGCTTTTGTTAGTTTATTTTAAACGGGAACCCCCCACAAAGCAGGAAGCGTCTGGACAAATCAGAGTATGAAAAAGGAGCTCCCATGGCCCGGACACGCATGGGTGATATTGCAATCACTCTTTGTGAGGTGCATGAATTTGGTCTTGACAGGAACCGTGCATAAACTTTAAACAACACACCAGTTTGAAGCTCTGACGGCGATGCAAGGACGGGCTGCCTGGGACACTTAGTTGAAGTACAGATGCTCAGTGTCTACCAAACGGTTCTATGGCTTAACAGCATCCCCCCCGTTGAGAGGATTTAGGCCCTTATACTGGCCCCATCATCCTACCATTTTCAAAGCCGCCTCCCATGTGTAATTAACCCCAGTTTCTGACAATTTCCCAGGTAAAGGAGCTACACGGTGAGCTCGTTTTACCCCCTGGTGAGCTCACCATAAAATGGGCACAAACCTCCGCAGCACGCGCCAACACCACGCCTGAGCGGCTTGGGCGCTGAGCGTAGCTCTTTTGGTCGAGCTGAGCGCTTGGAGGTCCGCCGACAGCTTCTCCACCGGTGCACTCAGCTGGTTCTGCATAGCCTTCACCTGCGGGAAAATATACAATAAATATGCATACATGAACATAGTACACAACATGCCGTGTGAATATTCAAACACACCTTTAATTAAAAAAAAAGAAGAAAAAAAGGAGAAACACAAACACATGCCCTAGTTAATACACCCTCCCACTAGGATTGAACCCGAATCAGGAGATCCGGAAGACCATTTCCTTTACGGCCTCTGGTGGATTTACTACAGGGCAGCTATTGAACGGCTTAATCTCTTTTGGAGCCTTTCCCAAGCGGGTCTAAGAAGGAAACCCTGGTCTGTCCCCCCTCCCCCCCCAAAAAAAAAACAAGAAAGTACACTACCAGAGGTCCGGCTGGACGGATCCGTTCGCCTGGGGCTGCACTTCTTCCACAAGCAGCCGCACCACCGCCATACTGTTCGTCTCGCCGGAGGAAAGACCGGCAGGGTCCTTCAGCCAGCGGTCCACCACTGGGATCCTCGGATATGGACGGGGCAACTATATTATGTTGGCAACCAACATGGTGATGCTTAATTCAAACCGGCTGAAAAGGGGGAACAAAAAGGACCCCTTGTTGGAAGCCGGCGCAAGGCGCGGTGACTTAGACATGTTCGAATTTGGTGCTGCCGCATCCTTTCCGCTGCTTATGTCCTTTCTTCAGAGTATCGTGCACTGGTTCGCGGCGTTATTTGCAGATCTTTAATAAAAGAAAAGTCTTTAGTTTTTACCACACAACTTTGCATTTTCACATGAAAGTTGAAATAAATAAGTTGTGGCCAGGAAGTGCGAAGTGCATCAGCCGAGGCGCAGCACCTCCGGCGGTGGCCGGCGGCTGGACGCGCCGCCCAGCTGCGCCGCCGCCGCCGCCACCAGGTCCCGGCCGGGGCCCTCGGCGCGCCGCGCCCGGCCGCAGCAGCGGTCTGCGGAAAGCGCCTTATCAACGGGCGGCCTTGAAGGCGCTTAACCCACAGCCTGACTTGAAGGCGCTGATTCTTAACCCTGAAACCTGGGGTAAACTCTCATGCAGGCTGATTTAGTTTTAGGGTTTAAGGGCCGCCAGAGGTACACCCTTAACGTAGGTAGCCAGCCAATTTATTTTGGTTTTAAAGGGTGGTTCCCTTGGCTACCCACGACACAGGTCAGAGGCAAACCCTGATTCTTAAGCCACAGCCTTAAACCCTAAAACTAGATTCTAATCATCTATTCTACCATCATGTTGGAAAAAACGATACTTCATCATCTATTCCACCATCATTTTAGAAAGCAAGGACATAAAATATAGAAAATGCTATATACATTGACCCAGTAAAGCGGAGTCTGGCGGTGAATGCTTAAACGCGGAAGTTCAATCGTGGGGGTATCGCGGGCTGAATCAGAGTCTGGTGATTTTAGGTGTTTTGTGTTAGTCGATTTGTGCGCTGCTAGTTGTGTTGCTGGTTTTTTTGCTTTTTGTTTTCAAAAGGACCTGATTAAAAGCGGCCGGTGTGCGTGTCCAAAGCCGTTTTCTGGTATGCATGTTTAAACAAAGATCGTGTGGCTGTTTCCACTACCATGGGCTTGAAGACGATAGTTTTATACCATGGGCTTGATCAAATACCGTGTGCAGTCGAAAGTTTGGTTTATGGTTTAACATGTGGGAGGGTTTGTGGAAAACTATTAGGTCTGGGGTCAGAAACTAGAGCATTAGCAGGTATGGGTTGTTGAAAAATACGTGTAGGCGTTCGTTGACAGAAGACTGTCAGCTGAATTAATCTGACACCATTTTCTGGTACAACCTGCTCTTGACACCGCCGCAACCTCAAGGTTTGAGGTCTGAGAACAGGCTGCAGATCTGAAAACAGGGGCATCTCCAATATTGGTGGCTTTCCTTGTGGTTCCCGTTGTAAAATGCCCCCACAAAAGGTGAACGTTCTCCACGCGCCTCACCGAAGCATTCCTCCGCGTGGTCCCCAACGCTACAGCAGCGGGCGAAGCTGCGGGTTCCTGGAACAGCACAGGGTTGAACTTTCAAACTAAAGCCCTTAGTCGCCCCCCCCCCTCCCTTTTCAACAAAAATGAACATGTCTAAACATCCTGATGATAGTTTATATGGAAGGGGTTTTATGGCAGCTGGTTGTCTATACAGCAGTTTACACCAGTTTTGCCAACTGGATATGGGATCGATGTCTGAACACCTTTTGATTTCAACTAAACAAGCGAATCGGTCAGGGGACTCCCCCCCGCGCCTTCGGTTTCGGCTTCAAAGCACCTGCCGGGGTCCAGGTCCACAAAGCCCTGCTGCCGCAGCACGCCTCTCGGTGCGTCCCTCCCCCACCTCTTGTGGATGCGCCCGTTTGGGGTAACCCCTGTTTGGTTAATTCTAAAGGCAAACCAAAAGGGAAACCGAGATCTATTTGACTACCCTCCTCCTCCAAACAGACTTGCCTTCGAATAAAGACAAACGCGTCCCATTTGTTGGGCCACATATTTTTGCTGACTACCCTCCTCTCGAGTGAGCCGGCCGGGTGAAGACCCCCAGTGACATTGATCAAGCCTTCCTTTTTGTCAGGGGTGGATGACTTATGAGATACGCGGGCCCAGGCTTTGGTTGATTCCTGGTTTCCAGTGTCTGACTTTTCGGGAAGTGACTCACATACGAAGGGAGCTTGGTTCGTTTGCACCATCGCTGAAGAGGGTTCCTCAAAGAGGGCCGCTTCCTTTGATACCCCCACCACCCGCTCATGCGGTGTTGGATTGTTGCTGACATTGGCACCTCCGTCTTCGCTTCGTTTCGACAAAGACACGGCAATTTGGCTTTGACACTGCTGAGGAAACGTCTAGGATTCGCTGCTGCTTCAGGAAGCTGCGCAAAACTAAATGTCAACAGGTCGGCGGCCGGCGGAACAGTACGCTGATGAGGCGCCTCTGTAAGCTTCAAGCTTGGAAAGGATACAGGCCAAACGCTTGCAACCAACACAGACCAGCTTATTGTGCACCTATCAGCTGGTGGGTGTGTGTGTGTGTGCGTCTCATACGTAGAACAGGGTGCTTTCCTGTCTCGAAACATTACCCTATCGAAAGGAGACGCTTTTCAAATTGGCCCACAAATAATGGTCACATCAACTACGAGGGAAATCTAGTCACATTTGCTCTTGGAACGGCTGAGTAGGTCTCATTCTTGCACGGGCTGCCCGGGCTACCATTGGAAAGTCACAGCGCATATGGCTGTCTCAAAGTTGAGGAATTGCTCAGATACTCCCCCTGCCTTCACAAGGGGTTCCCCTGCTGACAGTGGGTTTCCTGCCTTTTGTCGGTGAGTCTCTTTCTTAGGGAAAATCCAACCATTCGGGGCACTGAATCGTCACATATGACCGATGAAACCAGCAGCATCGGAAGTAGGGTCTGGTTTGGACAAGAAGCCACACGCCAGGCATGCCAGGGTTGCTAGCTCAAAGGGGTGTCCAGCGGGAGAAATGCACCCAAACGCAGGGGCAACATACCTGTGCATTCCCTAGGCTTCTTTAGAGTTCTGAGTATCTTTTGCTGGCTGGATCTGGTCAGCAATCTAGTTGTCCCGGGGAAAAAACTGGCAAACATAGATTGCACTGGCACATGACAAGAACCAAACTGAAGCGAGTGGAATATCACTTCCTGGGTAGCCAAACAAAGTCTGAACTGTTGGCTACCATTGTACAACAACATGTTTACCCCAAAAAGTTGAAAGTTCCACTATAAACAAGTCCATCAACGGACCAAACTGACCTAAAGGACACCTATGAATGAGACCCAGCCTGCGTGCACTTCCGCCAGAATCCCGCGCCAGGCCTCCTCCTGTTGCTGCCTGAGAGCTACCCGAGGCTCCGGAATTCCAATTCCGTTGGGTCCCGGACACCCCACGACTCAGTAAGTGCCGGATTTGCTGGTTGCCGATTTCCAAGACGGATGGTCCTGGTGTCCTTGTGGCTTCCTTCAAACAATATCAGCCAAAGGAGGGTTCATCAGTTTTAATCGATTCCAACTTGTTCAAAAGGCAAAACAAAAGGTGAGCCTCTGAGGACGGTGAGTCAAATACTCCCTCGCCTTCTGGCGATAACTCTAGGGACGTGTTGGATAGTGGATCCATCCTGAAAGGGTCTCAAGCGTTTATTTACAAAACAAATTGATACAAATGATACTAGCTCTCCATCGCTGTCTACACCCTTACTCGTGTTGAATGTAAACTATCAATCTGACATGTTCGGAATTTGGAATTGACAAACATATGCACATATCTATGTACATACATTTGTATATGTCTATTTTAATATGAATACAACAAACACGTGCGCACATTATACAGGCTTGCATATGCAATGCACATGGCATGTGTATTGTGGCTGACGGAAATTCACAAACACCTGATGGAATGACAAACAACATTACATGTATTCATGCCTCACAGTTCCATCCACGTGAGCTAGCCCCCGGGGGTCCGCGCTGGACACCTTGCCCGTGCTGCTCAGAAGCTTGTCGGAAACCCTCCTGCGAGGGATCAGCGGATCAGCCCCTGGAATTACTTCTGGTCTACATCCAACGCTTATGTTGCATGTGAATAGTGTAGTGTAGTTGTAGTGTGTGAATATGTGTATGTTTAGGGGATCTATATATCATGTCGAAAACAACTATTTGGCAGTATCAGGGGCACCTACCCAGGTCTACGTGGGTGTTGTTCAAAAGAAAGGTGCCTGGAATTCACCCTATCGCCGGCCTTTCGGCAGCCTTCTGCCGACCCTTCACCGACTTTTTGCAGGCCTCTATGTGTCCTCTCATTCAATGCTACACTCGTTGCTGAGCCCCTGCATTTATATAGTCCCTGCCAATGGCAGACCTTTCGCGATGCAGGTAACCATTTTACCCCTTACAAGCTGCTATGCATGTTAGAACAATGCCCGCATGATTTGACACTCGAAAAATGGAGCACAGCCGTGCTTCAATTTCGTGGCACCGAAGACCAGCCGCAATTGAGTAACCTCTCACATCGCCATGGAACACACAAGGGTGTTTGGGGGGCCCTCTTTGAAGGAAACACTCCGGCTGCGTTTGTGAATGAAAGAACGGGACCCAAAAGGCCTGTGTTTTGACATGTACGCTGTAGCCTACCAACCTACCAAGCATAATAGTGCTCACAAAAGCTGGGTTGTAGCAGGATGTCTTAGCATCATGCAACACTGGCCAGGCATCCTTCGAATTTGAGCACACGTCTGCCCTACAATCAAAGGTGGGGTTTACATCTATCTCGCCTATGCTATAGCGCACACGTGACACCAAAATGGATCTTTGCTGGATGACCCTACCATGTTGATTAGGCGAGCCTGACGCCCTTCGCAACAGTAGATAAGATTCCACAGTAACCAGACTCGTACCTGAACGATGCTCTCCGGCCGGCACCCAAATGGGTGTGACATGTTTGAGGGTGTGCAAAGCGAACCATGCGTTTTCAGGGCTCCCCAATTCGGAGGCAAACCCAAAGTCCTGTTGCTCCTTCACGCTCTCATTCATCCTTAGCAAGTCGAGCCAACCTGCCTCTGGGACACGGCTCCATTCACTTTCTGTGACAAAGCGTGGCATCTGCTTGGTACGGCAAACCACTTGGGCTGTTCCAAATCTGTGCTCTAGCCAGCTGCGTGTAGAGGGAGACACACACACACAAAGGCGGCACTCAAACACAAAAGCACACAAATACCCAGAAACACACATACACACACACGAGACGCACAAATACACAAACACCCAACCGTATACACAAACGCACGAACACACACACACACACACTGTATCTTTTGCTTCTTCGCCTTCTTCTTCTTCCTCCTTTTGTGTTTTTGTTTGCCATTTGCGACAGCTCGATCACTCAAAGCAAACGTGCTGCAAAAGAACAGATCCTGTCTGGGCCCATACCAAACACTGCACCAAGCAAGAAAACATCAGTGGACAAGTACGGGAGTGAGATTGACAAAGCTATAAATCCGAGTTGGTGTCCATTCATCCTGATCTCTTGCGACGCTTTGACCAGTGGGAAAAAAACAAACAGTGCCCCTCCCAACGGATCATAGTCCAACTGGATATCATCCCCGGTATATATATATATATACTTATTTATTTATATCTGTTTGCTTGAGACACAAATCCCCGGGTCATGGGCTCTTTGCTTGTGGGTCGCCTTGACTTCTTGTGGCATTTACAGCAACCGCTTGCTTGCCCAGGGGATCTAGAAGCCGAATGAAAACTGGAAAGCCAATCACGACCTGTCGATTCCTCTGTTGCCAGTGTCACCAACGCAGGCGTCTGTTTGTTGCGGTGTTTCTGTTTTTGCTCTCCCTGCCCAAAGGTCGAAACAACAAACTAACCTTTTGAGACCCGGACTATGAAACTTGCTTGGGCAACTTGTGATGCTTGCTTGCCTGATGCCAGCCTTTCTGGCCATCCATCTGTGTATGGGTCAAAATGAAAGAGCTAGGGTGCCGCAGGTGGTGGTCTTTGTTTCCATCTTCCAGGGGAGCTTCGACAAAGCTTTATGACCCGAGGAGCCTTATACATCGAAAGCTTTACAAGGAGTAGTTTTTCAACTGCCAGATGAAAGTTTCGGGTGCCAACACTTAGCTTGTTTTTTGCCCCAAATATTAAACAGGAGGGGCAAAGCGCAGGTTTTGGCCACCGTTCCACTTACCGATCGGGCCAGCCATTTTGGGCTTAACCGGGTTTTTGCCCCACGGCCGGTGAAAGCTGCATCCCGAGCCCAGACGCTGCTGCAGCTGGTTCTGCAGAATGAGCCCCGCCGCCCGCACCGCGCACAGGGGGCCGAGGCCTCGCCGAAGGGAGGCTGAGGGGCTGACGGAGCAGCGCCCAAGCGAAAAATGTGGCTGACCAGCTCGTTTGGAGTTGTTTGTGGCTGACCAGGTCTTTTGGACCTGGTTGAGTTTGACCATTTTGGGAGCTGCTTGTGGTTGAAGTTTTAGGTGTCTTGTGGTGCATCATTCTTAGGGCTTTGAGCGTTGACCAGCTGTTTACATTTTTTGCAGCGGGATGGAGCGTGACCAGTTTCTGAAGTTTGGTGTTGCCCAGTTCCTTGGACTTTTGGAAACCAACCGACAGACAAAGACGGAGCAAGAGTGACTTTGAGAAGGGAACCGTTTCTGTTTGGCTGGATTATTCCATTTTAGTGGGTCCCGAACCACCAAAGACTCAGGGAATTTAAGGGTGGCAATGAACAACTGGGTTCAGCAACCAACCGGGAAACCTGGAAGATGTCCATTGCTGAAATAAGGAACCCCAAGCAGGGAATCTTCATGGGTCACTCTCCTTGCAAGGTTGCCACAACTCCCTAACAAAATATAGTATGCCCCCCTTTGCTCCCGGTTTGGGATGCCAAGCTGAAACAATGTGCAAGCTTTGACCCTGATAAAGGCTGAGCCAGAGAGCGGGACAGATTGAAGATCTAACACTTCAAAATTGGCAGACATAGCGGTCCTTGGGTGTGTCTCTAAATTGGGGTACCCCCAAAATGGGTCCCTTTTTCTCTTGGATTCCCTTGAAACCATACCCTCAAAAAACCCTCACGCACACACCCATATATGCGCTTGCAAGGAGGGGAAGCCTGCAAACTTGCAAGGATTGCCTTCAAAGGTAGGCAGGCCGTCGGAGGAAAACCCACCAATATTCAAAAAAACAAAACATGATTTCGGTGGACGTGCTTTGGACATGCCCAAATGCCAAAATGCCTGAGGTGTTCTGGATTCAGTATGATTCGCAGTGATTCCCGCATGTCCTTTGGGCATTGTGGATCTTGGATCTGATCCAATTTGTTCAATTCTGGGTTGTTGAGGTCCATCAAACTCGCCTTTTCCTAACACCGAGAAACTCCCTCTGGCTCGTGCCCATTTCAAACGACCCTTGGCCATCTCCCACATGGACACATCTTTGGCTATGACATGGTGACTCGTCGTATCCCGCTGGCAATGGTCTATCGTGAAACAAAGGGCCCCGCGTGAAAAACAAATAACAACAAGGTACGCCATGTTGAAAGCAAGTATGCTGCCTCAACCCGCCCCAAACAAGTTCCCTCCAAAAAAAGGGAGCAGTGTCGCTGACACGTTTTCCCCCGGCGGGGCCGCTTCGCTTCTCCGGGCGAGGTGCGGGCCAGGTGTGGCCAGCGCCGCCCCACCTGCGGCAGCAGATGCGTGAGCCGCCGGGAGAAGCGCACCAAAGGCTCGCCGGTCTCCTAGGGCGGATGACCATGGGATCTGGGCAACTTGCGGTACCCTCCCACTGGGCCCACCAATTCACATGGACCTTGACAGTACCGGGGTCCCTTTGAGACAATGACTCCCCCTGCCAGGTGCCAGGTGGAGGGTAAGTCCCACACTGGAAATAAGGCAACCCCCGGGTGGAGGACCTTCATCAACCTCAAGGGTGAGCTCTTCCGTCCAAATGGTATCATTTGAGTCACAAGCAAAGCCTGGGTTGCACAAAACCCACAGGGAAAGAACTGAACGGGCGGACGCTGTTTTGATTGCTCACGCGATGCTGTGGTTGGACAAAATCTACGCCAGGCATCAGTTGGTCGATGGTTTATCCCAGTCATGGGGTTTCTTCCATTCCAACTACATAGTGCGCAGTGGATTTGGTCCATCACTTGATAGACCGGAACCATGGGCGCGGGCAAGTCAGATCCATTCAAAGCCTCTTTCCAGCCAAGAAAAACAGGCCTCGCGAATCGGGCACCCCCGCCCCAATTAATCATCTGGGGATCCTTTGTTTCCACCCATGCATGAATCAGGCATTTGCAGCATGAATCCAGGGTTCATATCAGAATATGTGTCAAAATACAAGGAACCCCCAAATCATGGTCTTCCTCGTGGCTTCCCTTTGAACCAAAAAAGGTGACCCTCCAAAACACGCGACCATAAGGGCGTTCTCATGGACTGCACCTCTCCTCATCGTCTTCAATCAACAGGCCTCGCTCGGCAGCACGGAGCAGCCGGTCAACCAGCTCCTAAGCAGCAGGGCCAACAAACAACTCGGGGCTTCTCGGTCTGAGAAGTGGAACCCCTCAGTAAAAAAAGGATCATTGCAGGGAGACTTGGTGGGCTTCTTCCCAGAATATGTGCGTGTGTGTGTGTGTGTGTGTGTGTGTCTTTGTTTGAGGGTACCCTCATGGGAGGAGCAACCACCCATTTTGGGGGTCACCCTAGTCTAACACATAGCCAAATGAGTGGTCAAAGGGATATGTGGTACCGTTGTCAAACCAGCGAAGCTTTGAGGGTGCCCTTTACGGGCCAGCGGAAAGAGATACCGAAAGGAACACCTCCATTTGTGTTTGGGGGGGCTTCCCTTCAATACATGCCCAATCTAAAAGGACGAACAACGGAGAGGGAAACCTAAAGGTGGGCTTGCGAGCGTGTGGAGACTCGGTTCATTGTGTAGACATTGTCAAAGGGGAGTGTTGCGGGCGTGTC
This sequence comes from Effrenium voratum, assembly GCA_963377175.1. Taxonomy (NCBI): domain Eukaryota; class Dinophyceae; order Suessiales; family Symbiodiniaceae; genus Effrenium; species Effrenium voratum. Next base: position 670,381 of record CAUJNA010003461.1, on the reverse strand, counting down.
TTACGTGAACAATTTTAAGTTAGAGGTAGCGGATTCTGAGCATGCATCATCTTGTGTGGCAGTCAGAAAATGCAGTCTAGTACTACGTATGATTCAATGATGCTGAGGAGCAACTGCAGTCTAGCAGCCTGACAGTGTGTATTGCGGCACTCAATCACACACCGGTTTGCTTGACAACGGATCACCTGTGTGTGATGTCTCAAACCAAGTCAACGAGGCAAAACACAAGCTACTTGCGCTGAGTCCAGCAAGAGAGCGCATGGCCAGGAATTCTGCGGACAACCGTGCGTACACGCCAGCCTGCACAGACTCCACAAAACCAATAAAGGTATGCTCGATGATTAATACGCCATGCGTGAGCTGATGGCTGCGATGAACAGACTTACTCACAGCTGCAATGATCTGGCCCCATTCTGGTAGAACTATCGAAGTCAGGCCATACCCCCGCCCCCCCCCCAACAAAACAAGAACGATTGTAGACATGCCCGGAAACAACATCAAACAGAGGCAAGGCACCTTCAGCTTGGGCAAGCGCCCAAAAACAAACGTGGAAAATCCTTTGAAAGGGGCCCCTCTCAGGCTCCATGTTTGCTCCTGGGAGGGTAAGCCCCGTTTACCCGGTGACGCTGGTCCAACACTTGTTCAACTTCTAAGCAATCAATCTCTGTGTGCGTGTCTCTGTGTGTGTGTGTGTGTCTGTCTCTGTGTCTGGTCCTGAGTGTCTCTATCTGTGTCTTTGTTTCCCCTCTGTGTCTGTGTCTCTGTCTGTGCACTTTACTTTTGAGGGTTCCCTGTTCTCGTTGGTTCAAAGGGAAGCCAAAAGGAAAGCCGACGCCATGTCCTAGTCCCTTTGACACATCGCCCACGAAGGTGTGTCCTGCTTCTCCAACGCCGGAAGCTGCTCCAAACGGTTGCTGCCCAGCTCCTCCGTGGGACGATCGGACTCACTAGAGACATCGTTACAGCAGTCACGTGAACACCGGGATAAGCCGCCTGATTACCTAGTCCCCATGTCTTCCGGCCCACCCCAGGATCTTCCAAGGGCAAATCCTCTTTCCGCTCTGCGAGGCGATCGCCGTCCTTCTCCACTTGGTTCAAAGCAAATTGCAGTCGCCCCACAGGCCACTTCCGAAACTCCTGACGCAGACAAAGCGATGGCAATGGGGGTGTCTTTTCAAGTGTACCCTTTTGGGGTGATTGTGAGGGGAATCCACTGGGAACCCCCAATTTTGGGGTTCCGGATGGAGTAGAAGCCATGGTTTGATGTAAACTGTTGACACCCCAGGCCTCAACATGTGCCCTTGTCAAGGGAACGTGAATCTTCTGGTCACACCCCACCCTCCAGTATACAAAGGCTATTGCGTGTACTGCATCCATGCTAGGTTCACTGCCACTGACAGCTAGTGGTCTACTGCAAGAAGGATTTGGCTTGCACAAGCTGATGCTTCTGGTTGGCAAACGGAGGGCGGGAACACCGAGGGTTTCCAAAAAGGGTCCTAGTGTAGAGCCCCTTATGAAGTCGTATATCAGAATTGGGGAGCCCTAGATCTCATTCAGAGCTGCCCAAGTTGAATCCATCAACATAGAGCCAATCAGTTGGATCCTATTAGACCCTGGGCAGTGGAGTTGAGCGCTCCTCCTCGTTAAGCTCTCGAAGCGGCTGCCCTGCATGAACCTGCCAGTCGCGAAAGGCACCCGAGCTGAGAAGTAGGACTCTGGTATGTATGTATATTTATATATACATATATGTATACATATGTATATACATATATACACATGCACACACACACACACCCTTCTGTGTGTATCATGTATATATATATATATATGTTTATATGTATGGAGACATCGACAACTCCCTTTAGACATCCTGGTATGTAGTGTGTATATATGCACATTTATATTCACATGTCATGGAAATACATTGGATATAGATCAGGGGCGCCGATCTCCCCGAACAGATATGTGGTTAAGCCCTCGGAGCAACCACCATAGAAACGTGTCGCGTGCAGGAGAAAACTGGGAGATATGTTCGGTTCGCACGGAGGACCCTGACTGCCTATATAACCTTTATACGCACCCTTCATCAATACATTCATTTATCGGTTTGTCAGGAACATATTTGTAATCATAATCTGGTTGAAAGCGCCTTCAGGAGAGAACCATAAACTGAGGACCGGCTCCAAGAAGCAAACACATAGTTTAAATAAGGACGCAAATTGTTGGTGCTTCCTTTTATCTTTTTGTTGCTTGGGGGGGGTACATACTACATATGAACATATATATATATATATGCACAATAAGCATGCCTGTCTGGGCAAATCACTCCCCTCCGCACGCGCCTCCAGCTTTGGGTCGCCGAACCTGATAGAAAAGGTGCACACACGCACATGCACAGGATGCTAACCTGGGTGGCATCCTTGGGTGAACAGCAGCTGGCCCTGATGCATCAACCCCACCCAGTTACTAATCAACAAACAAAACGCGAGACAAACAGCTTGTGGCCAGCAAGGAACACAGACTTACAACTGGTGGCTTTAAGCGGGGCCTCTTGGCACTCCCAATGCCTACTGGCATCTGCCCGGGACTGAGCACCTGAGACCAAAAGCTCATCTGGCTAAGACTTGCTGGCTGACAGCAAAAGGTCACATCCTGTTGATGACCTCCTGGCTGGCCACATGTACACGTGTGTGTGTGCGTACACACGTAAAGCAAATAGTGTATATAAACATACATACATATATATATATATATATATGAATATATATATATATATGAGGAGCGGACGAAACACTTTACTTGGCCCTAGTACTTTTTTGAACGTTATCGTTTTTGGGGGAGACCTTATCGTTTTACAGTGTTTTCGAACTTTGGCAGATCCGGCTCGAAAATCGCAACTTTGTAGTACAAGTCTAGTACGCGAGGCACACTTCCGCATCTCCAGCTCGAAAATCGCAACTTTGTAGTACAAGTCTAGTACGCGAAGTACACTTCCGCATCTCCAGCTCGAAAGTCGCAACTTTGTAGTACAAGTCTAGTACGAGAAGTACACTTCCGCATCTCCAGCTCGAAAATCGCAACTTTGTAGTGCAAGTCTAGTACGCGAACTACACTTCCGCAGCTCCAGCTCGAAAATCGCAACTTTGTAGTACAAGTCTAGTACGCGAAGTACACTTCCGCATCTCCAGCTCGAAAATCGCAACTTTGCAGTACGAAGTATACTTCCGCAGCTCCAGCTCGAAAATCGCAACTTTGAGGTACAAGTCTAGTACGCGAAGTACACTTCCGCATCTCCAGCTCGAAAATCGCAACTTTGTAGTACCAGTCTAGTACGTAAAGTACACTTAGTACAAGTCTAGTACGAGAAGTACACATCCGCATCTCCAGCTCGAAAATCGCAACGTTGTACTGCAAGTCTAGTACGCGAAATACACTTCCGCATCTCCACAGCTCGAAAATCGCAACTTTGTAGTACCAGTCTAGTAAGCGAAGTACACTTCCGCAGCTCCAGCTCGAACATCGCAACTTTGTAGTACAAGTCTAGTACGCGAAGTACACATCCGCATCTCCAGCTCGAAAATCGCAACTTTGTAATACAAGTCTAGTGCGCGAAGTACACTTCCGCATCTCCAGCTCGAAAATCGCAACTTTGTAGTACAAGTCTAGTACGCTACGCGAAGTGCACTTCCACATCTCCAGCTCGAAAAACACAACTTTGTAGTACAAGTCTAGTACGCGAAGTACACGTCCGCTCGAAAATCGCAACTTTGTAGCAAAAGTCTAGTACGCGAAGTACACTTGCGCAGCTCCAGCTCGAAAATCGAAACTTTCCCTAAGTCTCCGGTATTGGTTTGTTTCGCGCGAGATGGAAAAAACCAATCGAGATTGGTATTTCCCATCGTGGATTGGTAAGTGGTGTAATATCAATATTGCAAGATTGGTTTGTCAAAAATATCAATATTTGACCTTCCCTAGCAACTAGCTATTTTGAAGGTTTCCTTCCTAAATTGCTTTGACTTTGCAATTAGGAACCTTCTGACTTTGCAGTCACATTTATAACTTTGCAGTCATTTCCCACCCTCCCACCACCCCCAGAGAACATGACTTTGCAGTTATGCCCCACCTTCCCACCACCCCCAGCCCCACCTGAAAGCTGTTGGCAAATGCCCTCCTCACCACGAACCTTAAATTTAGGATTGCCACAACTTCGCACCCCCCAGCCCCACATCACAATTAACCACTCCTGGCCCCAGACAAGAGCTGCTGGCAAAAGCACTTTTTTCCTTAGGCAGATTGGCCCAGCTGCAAAGTCATTGCTACATCAAGTTTCTCTGACAGCAAAAATGGCATGTCGCAAGTTGACACCCCCCTCAGGCAGCTGGAGCCAAGCTCAGACAGCCTTCCAACAAAATCTTCACTTCCATAACACCACACATAGCGAGGGTTCAGAGTCAAGCCTTGAATGGCTAGCTCATTGCAGTAATGCAATTTTGGAACCATTGACCATTGGCAGGTTTTTTCTTTCACTGCTTTTGCAGCCAGGAACTGGTATGTTTGCAAAGCAGCTTCCATGTGACCCAAGGCTGCCCTTGCTTCTTGTTTCTCAGGAACCAGGCCAGAGTCATACACATGGTTGTAGTACATGTCCAAGTGTGCCAGGAGGTCCTTCCTTTTCAAGGAGTAAGTGCTTCCATCACACCAGTCTCTGCAGAGCTTGGAAAACACTGGCACCAAAGTCCTCACCTTAGAGCCAACTTTGACACAAGAGTTCCGCAAACTTGGTGGAAACAAAGACCCTTTATGATGCCAAGGGTCCTGGGCAGCCTTCAGGTGTGCCAGGCAAGGGTAGGTGGTACTCAGTGCCTTGGGTTTGGTAAAGTTGTTCAGGGTAAACTTGGACAGTGGCTTGCCATGGCCAGCTTCTCCTTGGTGTTCTTGTATGTAGGCCCAAAGTTTTTTCAGGGCAAGCTGCCTTTGTGCAGCTGGAACCTTGCAAACAACAAAGTCAAAGCAAACATTGCCAATGCAATGGCTGCTGAAGCCCAAGTCCAGCACATGGAGGATGTCGAGGCACAAGGTGTAGATGGACACACCAGGGGCTTTGAAAATAGGGTGTGCTGGGTTTCTCTGCCTGAGACTTCTTGAAGTTCTCCACATGGCATTGCTGACAAAATCATTCCAAGGCTTGTCCTTTGGATCCCTGTTGGCACCAGAAAGGTAGCAAGGGGTGTTGCTGCCCTGGTGCCTCATGCCCAAGCCATTTTGGAAAAATTCCATGTCACCCATGAAGCCAAATAGGACTGCAAAATAATTGTTTGGCAGTATCTCCTTCCCAACACGTGGAAAAAGTGGGTGGGGGGGCTGGAGTTCATATCCAAAAGGATCTGTGTCAGGCCATTTGTTCTCCAGAAGGGCTTTCAAGCTCCATGCCACCCATGAATACAATGTGTGTTCTGTACCATTTTCCCCATGAGCAGTGCAGCTCTTGGGGTAGGAAAAGATCCACAAATGCTCTTCCATGCCGGGCTCAGAGCTCAGCAGGCCCCTGAAACTCACAGTCATCAGGCTGTCAGTGGACTGAAACTCTGCTGCATCTGCATGCAGTAGCAAAGGAATGCACCTTCTCTTCCAGTTGTGTTTCTTCAGCATGGGGTGGCCCTTCAGCCTTTTGTCTTCCATGGGCATTGCTTCCCAAAAGTTCTCCAGGTTGCTGGTGCCAAAGATGCTTTCGAAAACAAGATTTGATGCAGAGCTTGAGGACAGGTGGTGCATCCACATGCATGGCAGCTTCACAGGAACTTCCCCCTGATCATGGTGCAGCCCCACAGCCTTGGGGTCCAACCTAGGGCACTTGAGTGGCACACTTGTTGGGGCAAGGCTGGAGGAGACCTTCTGGAGCAAATCTCTATGACAATTGTTTGAAGCCATTCCGTAGTTGCCAAGCAAAGCCAGCCCATGGATGTCATCTTGCAGGCACCCTGACAGCCTGGCAGAGTGAGCAATAGCCTGAACATCAACTGCTGATATCTTTCCCCCAGGCCCATTTGGTCAGCAAGCAATGGGCCAGTGGGGACAAGGACTGGGCCCACCCAATAGCAGCAGCAGCCAAGTCTGCATGTTTCCTCTTTCCCATTGCAACCTGCCAGCAGCTGCCAGAACAATGGAAATGCATAAAACATATGGGGTTTTGCAACTGAAGCATGCACAGGTCCTACCAGTCTGACAAATACATGTATGTCTGTTGTAGTGCTGGTGCAATGCTACAAATGGCTGCAAAGTTGCAACTGCAATCTTGAAAATGGCTGCAAAGCCCACTGAGAGTGGCTGCAAAGCCACTTGAAACTGACTGCAAAGTCAACCCAATGGCTGCAAAGCCACTAGAAAAGCCTCCCAGCATGAGTGAACAGCCACCTACAAATCACCACACTTACAGCCCAGCCAACAAAGAATGACTGCAAGGTCACCTATGGCTGCAAAGCCACCCATGACTGCGAAGCCACCCATGACTGCAAAGCCACCCATGGCTGCAAAGCCACTCATGACTGCAAAGTCATTCATGCCAAATGCAAAGGTGATGAAACATAAGTGCAGCTGTCCAGAAACACATGGCGCACAAAGGCCACCACCAACAGGTGGCTGCAAATTCACCCAGCATGATTGCACAAGGCCACCCAACATGGCAGCATGACTGTCCCAACATGACTGCATAAGCCACCCAGCATTACTGCATCAGGTTTGCAACTGTAGCTCCACTTGGCTGCACAAACTATTCGAGGGAGCAAGTGATTTGTTGCAAATCTATTGCACATTCATGCTCTGTCCCTGGACAAAGCTGCAAGCTCACCCTTTGCTCCTCCATGTTGCTGCACTTTCAAACTAGTCACCCAAACACTTTGGCTTGCTGGCTCACCCACCCCTGAATCTCCTTCACCTTGCTGTAGATCTCCAACAGCTTTTCCTGGCCAGGCTTGTGGGTTCCCTTGTTGCCCTTCTGCAGGTACAAGTTCTTGCAAGTGTTGATGTGGCCTGCAATGTTCTCCCTGCACAAGCCAATCTCCTTGATCACTGTCTTGGACCCATACTTGCTAGACTTGGCCTTGCCCTGCATAATCTCCACCTTTGTGGCCAGCCCCTCCAAGCCAGACTTCATTTTGCTGGCATTGTTGATGACATCAGCAACGCACACGATGGACTCTAAGGCCTTCAGGATTTTGTCCTTGTCCTTATCCTTCTCCTTGTTGTCTGGCAGGGCCTTCTGGCCCTGGCTCTTGTCATTGCTAAAGCCACCAGTTTCCACATTGTACCTCAAGAACGTCGACTGCCAGTCCTCCATTGCATCTGGATCATCAGAAGTCACTTTCTTCACTCCCTGGGATTGCTGTCTTTTTTTTGAGTTGGTTTCCTTCTTGTGCACATCATGGTTGTCAATGTAGATTGTCACATCCTTTGCCCTTGGATGTTTCTTTTCTGTTATGTCACCACATTCCACCAGAGCATCTATCTCTTCAGCAGAGTACCTCTTCAGAAGGGAGGTGTAGGACTCTTCTTTGGTTGTCTTGACAAACTCCTGATTGTTCTGGATCTTCTGCACTGCCTCCTGCCAGCCATCACCAAAGGTGGGGTCCAGCAGCCATGAAATTGCACATTGCCTTTTGGCATGATTCTTGCCTTCACCCCTTGCCACATTGGATGCAGCTTCCCATACCTTCTTGCCCTCCGCATTCTTGGAAATGGCAGTCTTGAGGCGACCATTGACTGCAGACCATTCTGCATTGCTCAGAGCAGGCCCTTCTGAGGCAACAGACTCATCCTCAACAGCCTTTTGCCTCCACAGCTCAATCTTTTCCTGCAATGACATGGGCTTCTCCTTGCTGCCAGATGCAGATGCCTTGGCAGCTGCTGGCTTCTTCATCACAGCCTTCATCACCTTCATTGCCTTCTTGGGGGCCATAGCTGCCAGAATACCAAGGCAAACAGGCGCACAACTAGCTTGGCAATGCTTGAGCACAGGGTTCATGAAGTCAAGCCCTTTCATTGTCAGCCACATGCAAGCCCTTGGTTTGTGCAGTACGGCATGCCAGTACAAAGCACCATGCAAGCAGCCAGCATGTTTTCCCATCATATGCCAGCATGACAAGCCACCTGCAAGCTGCTTCTTCTTGTTAGAGAAAACCGGCTGTCTACAAATAGCTGGTTCTTCCATGCTTCAAATAATTGCAGGGCTCTGTTGACTTCATTCATCACAAGGAATTGTTGGACCTCAGTGCATGACATTGAGTTCATGTAGTTCAAAAACTCCCTGGTGTTCACTTTCATGCCCTCCCACAGGTCCTGGTTCTTCAGAAGCTGGTCAGAGGTGATGGCCAGCTCCACCCTGTCACGGGTTGTATTGTACAGGAACACCCTGATCTTCTTCCCTGGATCCTCCAAGTGGGTCACCACCTCCAGGTTGAAGGAAGTCCACACCAGCCATTTTCCATGCCACTCCATTGCAATGAGGTGCCCCTACCCAGAGCACATGTGGCTGGCAGAGGCTGGTGGGCCATGCACTTTTAAGATACTTTTAAGACCAAATCTTAAAAGTATCTTAAAAGTATCTTAAAAGTTGAACTTTTAAGATACTTTTAAGATACTTTTAAGATACTTTTAAGATTTGGTCTTAAAAGTTGACCAGTCCCTTCCATATTTGCAAGCACCAGTCAGGCCACAAAGTTCTCATTGCAGTGCAGTTGCCAGGCTTTGGAGCAGGCTTTTGGGCAGCCACAGGTGCACCAGGCTTGCTTCACCTCACATTTGCATTATTTGGTTGAACAAGTCACCACAGGTTAGACTGAACAGCTCAGACCCATTGACTGAAAAGTCAGCTAGCATCATGGGCTACAGTTGCATGCAACTTGCATGTATTTGCTGCTAAACATGGCCATGCCCATAGGCTTTGCAGCCTTCCAAGCTTGACTTTGCAGTCATTTCTAACCCACCCACCCTTCCTGACTTTTCAGTCACACATGCCACAATCACCTAGCACATGACCATGTTCCTTGCCAACCACATCCTGCCCACAATGCACAAGCCAGCCCATTTTACTAGAGCCTCCCAGCCCGCCCACCCCATCCCAGCAGCAGCCATGTGCCTTTTACCAGCTGTGCACATGCTCCACAACCGTCCAGTATGATACAGGCCTTTTGCAAAGGCCATTCCCATTGCCTTTATGATACAGGCCTTTTGCAAAGGCCATTCCCATTGCCTTTTTTTTCAAGGCTAGTTTACATCCATGCTTCAATCAATTTGCATGGCCTCTTTGTCCTCAGATTGGCTTTCTTCTGTGCCAACCTTTATGGCTGCAGCCTTCACAATCTCCTTCATGGCCTCGTCCTTTTTCTCCATGGCCGCCAGGTGCTGCTTGTCAATCTTCTGGATCAGCTCCTTGTACTTCTGCTCCTGCATCAGCTTCTCCTTCAGAATGTACTCCATTTGCTCATTGTGCTGAGCCTCCTTCTTTTTCATGGCTATCTTCATCTGCTCCTCATAATCTTCTTCCAGCTGGTTCACTTCTGCTTGCCATTTGTCATTGACCGTCTCGGCCTCCTTGAGATAGCCCTCCTGGTGTGCCACCTGGGCAGCAGTGAACTCCTTCTCTTGGCGGGAAAGCTGCTTGCGAATCTCGGCATTCTTCCAGTGTGCAATCGTTGAATTTGCAGCACATTCATGGTTATAGCAGGTCTTGTAGAGGTAGGACTTCATGCCACAGCTTTTGCACCACCATGCATTGTGCTTCCTGGGAGCGTCTTGTCCAGCAGCATGTATCTTCTTGAACTCTTTCTCAGTTTTCCAGGCTTCAAAAGCCTTTTTCTCTCCATGGTCCATGCCCATCCAGTGCTCAGCCTTAGCCTTCAGCTCCTTCATCTCACTGGCCATCTCATGCTCTGTTGCTAGCAAAGCAGAGGTTTTGGCTGTGGCAGCCTCAGGTCACAGGTTTCTCCACATGTCCACCCTGACCATGTGTTTTTCATGTGCTACCGCAATGATTCCAAAGCCAGTCTCCACCACAAACAGTTGCCACTACCCCCCCCCCCCAGCACCCAATAGTTTGTGTGACAAGTGGCTTGCACCTCAGTGGACTCATGCAGCAGCTGGGCTTCCTGATGTGCTCAATTTCACCAACAAGACATGGCAACACCAGCAGCACATGGTAAAGAGCTTGGTGCTGGCATATGTTAATAACATTTTACAAATTTACAGTTAAGTGTCTTTGCTGGCAAGCTCAGCCTTCAGCTCCTCAAGGGCACTGTCATGCTCCAGCTGCAATTGATGCAGCTCCAATTGGTGTTGCTGCTTCTGCTCGTGCAGCATTGCATGGGGCATGGGTGGTGGCATGGCTGGCTGGGGTGGTGGCATGGCTGGCTGCTTGGGCTGAAGGGGCAGCATATTGGAGGGGCCGGGTGCTGGCTGGGGTGGTGGCAGCACATGCTGCCCAAGGCTTGGTGGTGCGGGGGGCTGCATTGGCATTGCCTGTGGCATGTTTGCTGGCTGTGCTTGCTGCTGTTGCTGCTGTTGCTGCTGCCTCTGGTAGTCGCTCATCACGTCAATGACCACATTCCTGATGGAGGACATCTCATCATCTTGCTGAAAAACAGCTGCTGCACTGCCAGCTTGAATCAGCCAATCATGAAAAGGCAGGTTACCTGGGCAAGGCATTGCAGGCTTCACCAAATAAAAATGCAAAACTAACAACCAGGTTTGTAAAACTGCTATAGCTGCAACTGAGGCTCTTCCACTCTCTGCCCACATCACTCTCAGCTGCACCCTTGAACTCCTGGCCCCTTTGCCACCATAGTTTCCTCCATACACCCCAGGACCCCGACTGGTAAGGGCCCATCCTCCAGCTGCCTCCCTTGGACATGGCTCTGGCAGATTTCTAGGCACACCAAATCTAACTAGCCTGGGCCACAACCAGCTGGCACCAACCAATATAGTTTCCCACAGCCAAGCTGAACTGCCAACCTTCATCAACCCTCAGATCACCAACAGCAAGCTGCATTCAGTGCCTGCAGCAAGCCATGACATTGCATGGCTTGCATGGGCAATCCAATAGGGCAAGGTTTCACAAGCTCACAAGGGGAAACCACAGCAATCAATCATGTACGGGCTAAACTGCTTCAACCCTACAAACCTTGCAAAACCAAGGCATGACTGCAAAGTCAGGGTTGCCAAGGAGCCTCTCCACAAGTATGGCAGCAGAGCCAAACACATGCAGTCGCAAAGCCATTTAATTAGTAGCACAAGGGTGCCCTGTCATGGGTGCAAAGCCAGGCACATGACTGCGAAGCCAGGCACATGACTGCAAAGCCAGGCACATGACTGCAAAGTCAAACACATGACTGCAAAGTCAACCACATGACTGAAAGTCAGGCAGGACCAGACATGACTGCAAAGTCAAACAGGTGACTGCCAACTCAAACACATGGCCAACATGTGAACCCAAAGACAGGCTGAACATTGCAAGCATGCTTGCATGCCTGCAATTGAAACCTGCAAGCAAGGGCTTGTAAGAGCACAAAACCAGTGTAACCAACAGTAGCTGCTATAATCATGCCTGGTTCTTATTGTTTGCCTTGTGCCAGGGTTTGCAGTGTTTGCAGTTGCGATTTTCCACTGCAGCCTCTTGCATATGACCACACCAAAGTGAGACAACACATCAATCTGAGAGCAAAAAGTTCCTGAGCTTCACTGCCAATTTCTTGTTCTTGGGCTTCTCCTGTCTGATCAACTCAATGATGGTTTTGTGATCAGGGCTCTGCTTTTCACTCACTGCCACCAGAAGCTTCCACTTCCCATCAACTGGGTCTTTGGTCTGTATGTAGGACTGCTGCTTGGCAAAAACCAATTTCATGCCAATGTCACTGCCTTGTGTGTCCTTCTTGTTTGCTGCTGGTTTCTTTAGGATACCAGGGATGGCTGCTGTTGTTTCCCACATTTTTTTGATGGCATCCTTGCTGGTAGGCACTTTGTCAATGCTGCCTTGGCTGGAGCATTTCTTGGGTGTGTTCCATTCCATCTCTTCCTGGCTGCTGTCATTGCAGTTAGCTGGGTCATCAGGCTGGTGTGTCTGTGTGTGATTTGTCCTTTTGGAGGGTTGAAGGCAAGGAGGCCCTTGCAGGCCCAGGTTCATCATCCACCAGTTTGCTGACCAGGCTTTCCAGCACAGAAATTTCTTTGTCTGTCAAGCCCCTCTTGCACTGTTGCCACTTGACAGGGTTCTTCAGGCGCCTCACATGGCTAAGGATCACCACCATCCTTTCATACAGCTCATGGGAGTAGTTCTTCAGCTGCTGCTTTTGGCACAACTCATACTTGATGGCCAAGTTAGCCAAGGTCTTCTCAGTTTCCACCTGTAGCAGCCTTCCTTGTGGGTTCCTGGGTTGTGTGCTGCAAGCAAACCCATTTTCACAGCAACTAGATGCTAGAACCATAAAATGCAATAAACTTGTATCAAGTACTGTAAGGCAGGTGTCACTTCCAAAATGGTCCGCACCAAAGGTTCCAGAGCCACCACAGCCCTCCCCCTCACTGCAAAAGTTGCAGGCATAGACTTGTAGGGGCCAAAGTCGAAACAGTGCTCCACCCCTGTGTGCCTGATGTAGGCCCCCAGTTTGTCTTCAAGGTCTCCTGAGTCATACTTCTTCACAGCACCCTTGATGGTTGCCTTCCTTGAAGCATCCCTGGCAAGCTTGAGGGATCTGCTGGCCATGGCTCACTCACCAGAAGGATGAAACAAAACAGTTGGCAGCACTGCCAAAATATATGCTGCAGCAAACAAACCGCAAGCACACAACCTGATGAGTCCTCAATTTCAATTGTGCAGCATCTGCAAAACCTGTTGGAAGGAACATCGCACAATAGCGTGTCAATCAACAAATTCTGCCTGTCTTGCTCCATGTTTGGTGCCTGTGTGTGCTGCCATTGCATTTGACAATCTGCAATCCTATCCTTAAGCTCAAGCTTGTCTTGCTCTAGCCTTTTTTGCAATCCTGCGTGGACTTTTCAGTCCACCCCTGACCCCGTTGGACTTTGCAGTCCTTCGTTGGACTTTGCAGTCCTTCCTTGGACTTTGCAGTCCTTCCTTGGACTTTGCAGTCCCAAGTATAGGAACCCCAAGAACAAACACAATGCAACTTCTTCATCACATGAAAACATGTAAAAATATCAATATTTAAATATCAATATTTTCTTGGAAATCTTAATATCATTTTTTTCCGAGCGAGCAAGATGGGAAAAACCAATATTTGTAAATTACTGAGCGAGGATTGGTTTCCTTTTTGAAAACCGAGCGATATTGGTAAAAACCAATACCCGAGACTTAGGGTTGTAGTACACGCGAAGTACACTTTCGCATCTCCAGCTCGAAAATCGCAACTTTGTAGTACAAGGCATCTCCAGCTCGAAAGTCGCAACTTTGTAGTACAAGTCTAATACAAGAAGTACACTTCCGCATCTCCATCGAAAATCGCAACTTTGTAGTACAAGTCTAGTACGCGAAGTACACTTCCGCTGCTCCAGCTCGAAAATCGAAACTTTGTAGTACAAGTCTAGTACGCGAAGTACACTTCCGCAGCTCCAGCTCGAAAGTCGCAACTTTGTAGCACCAGTCTAGTACGAGAAGTACACTTCCGCATCTCCAGTTTGTAGTACCAGTCTAGTAAGCGAAGTACACTTCCGCATCTCCAGCTCGAAAATCGCAACTTTGTACTGCAAGTCTAGTACGAGAAGTACACTTCCGCATCTCCAGCTCGAAAATCGCAACTTTGCAGTGCAAGTCTAGTACGCGAAGTACACTTCCGCATCTCCAGCTCGAAAATCGCAACTTTGTAGTACCAGTCTAGTAAGCAAAGTACACTTCCGCATCTCCAGCTCGAAAATCACAACTTTGTAGTACAAGTCTAGTACGAGAAGTACACTTCCGCATCTCCAGCTCGAAAATCGCAACTTTGTAGTGCAAGTCTAGTACGCGAAGTACACTTCCGCAGCTCCAGCTCGAAAATCGCAACTTCTCAGTACAAGTGTCGTATTTACGAAGCACACCTTGGCAGCTCCAGCTCGAAAGTGGCGACTCGCCTTCTTGTTTTACGGTGGCCACGCAAGGGTCCCACCCTAGCTAAGTTGCAACTGCAGGGGTTATTATAGATCCGTGTGTTAGCTAAGGGTTATCGTTTTTGGGGGAGACCTTATCGTTTTCCATGGTTTTGGCATGTGCTTTGCAAAAGCGTTCCCCGCCTTGATAAAGTGGTCTTCGTGTGTTTTGTCCGTGGCTCATATATATACCTGGGTCTTCCAACATTTGCAGAACTATCACTGTTTTGTCAAAAACTGTGTTTTTTGACCCAACCGCGATTATTTTTGCCTGCCGGCTGTTTGCACACTCTGGCATCAATCAAAATTGCAAAAGGGCGCAGTTTGCTGGCAAACCGGTGTTTTTCTTTGCATGGTCCATATGGCCGATTGACGGCTGCGTCCATCAGAGATACCCCGCCTGGCAAGCACCCGGTTAAACGGGATTGGCTATGCCCCTTGGACCCCCGCACACACACACACACAAAACAAGTCCAATACGTATTTGTATATTAGCATATAATATTACACGCATGTATACACGACGTGTACAAATGTGTGAAAGAAAAAACACTCTCTGTGACTCCAGCTCGTGGAATGTTGATAAATGCTGAGCAGCCTTTGAGCTGGGCGCTCAACAAAAACAATCTCAGGGAAACCACCAGTTTTGGTGTCACTCTTTGGGGAAACGCCTAGATCATGCCATGTCATTCATAATGACAATCCATATCATATCGTAGTCATAGTCCCGAGTCTGCGCCGCCATATCCCGTCCCCGTTCCATCCACTCCAATGCATCCACAAAATCGGGGGATGCGACCTTTCAGATGAAGGGACCCCCCAAACTACATTGATCAAGGGTGCCGTTCTCCGCAAGGGATTCATCCACTTCAATCAAATTCCTTGCTCAATCAGCTTTATTCAATCCAATGGAGGCAGTGCAGCTGCCACATTTGATGCCAAAGTCGGGGCTATCTCAGATTTCTCGACTTGGCCCCAAATACATCGCTCTGTGCCGTCCAAGCGCCGTATCTCCATGATGTTCCCGGCCGGAGCTTGCCAATACCTCGAGCAGACGCAGCCGGGTCGAAGAGCGAGAAACCCGCGAAAGGCAGAGCCAAGTTGGGTGTGGGTCCCCTGCAAATGGTGGCTCCGAAGGAGTTCCCAAGCGCCATGCTCAGAACACCTGGAGTGCCCAAGGGGTCTGCAAAAAAACACCCAGCCCCTCATGCTTCCTTCAGGGAAAGCACAAAGCAAGGTCTTAAAGCCAATCATGGATGATTGGCTTCGCAGGAAGGGAATAGCGACGGAAACTAGTTGTGACATGGAATTTTCACTTCCTCACTTTTGGACATGCCAATTCTGACTTCCGGCTTTTGCGCTCATGATACCTACATGAAAACCATCGGATGTTGCTTCGACATGCGTTGTGCCTGTCAGATGTGTTGCTTTCCCAGAGGTGACCTAATTGAGACCACTGTGCGCTAGATCCAGCGTGGGCCCAGCCCCCCTCCCCCCCTCGCAGCTGGCTCGGTCCAAAAAGGTCTAGCTAGAAATGGGTGTTAGCTGGAACCAATTTGAAACCAAACAAAAACGCAGCAGGACATATTTGTTTGGAGCTCCTATTTTGGAAGCCAGCCGAACATCATCAGCATGAATTCCAACGTTGGCAGCATCTCTTGGGCGGGGGAAGTAGATTTTTGCCTCCACTGCTCCCCTGCAGACCAACATTGAGCCGAAAAGGACTGCTAACAAACGACTCCTCTACACATGATAGTTTGTTTGTTGGGTTCCACGTAAATCTTCAGGGCAGCAGTTCAAGCCAGCAGGCCAACAGATCGAGTTGCTCTGGAAGCAACACGAGAAGCCACCCTTCTGTTCAGACATCAACACCGAGCAGGCGACTCTGCTAGGCTCCTGGCGGAATCCTGGGACATTCCAGCACCAGCCTTCGGCGAGAGGCTCTGTCCCGCAGCGAGATCTCAGGAACCCATAGTTGCAGCGCCCCCGCAGATACGCTCTCCCCAGTCTTCTGAATTCCCTGGTTTGGCTCTTGCGAGAGGCTTCCCTGAACAGTACCTGAAAACTCACTAAACTCCTGAGTGGATTGCCCAAAACACTCCAAACTTGTCTTGCCATTTAAATGGTCTTCCAAAACAACATATACACTCCAGGAAGCTGAGGTGTGAGTGAACCACGTCTTAAACATCAACCTCGCCGGAAAATGACTGATAATGGGCCTTAATAAGTGTTTAAACCCACCCAGGAAGCAAAGTCCAGGAGCCTTGTTCACAAGGGCTCTCTTTTCCTGTATCCGTAACATCTGTCCTTGGACAATCTGCAGGCAAAGAGACGGATTTCTTTCTTCAAGGGACACCCGTACAGAAAAGACTACCTTCCAAGGAATGCAAAAACCACCTCACCAAAGCAAAAACAGCCTCCTATACTGATCGGAGTTGAGGCAGTTGCCCATTTCCCCAGCTGCTTCGGCTCAAGTTGTGCAACCCAAACAAATCCATCAACATGTAAATGTGCCGTCAAAATATGCCAGCCCCGTAAAGGACATGGATTCAGGTTGGGATTCCCTTCCAAAGGTACGAGGACCCAACCAATTATGGTTTTCCTTTTGGTCTCTCGTTCAAATCACCCTGAAAAGCAACACAAACCCAAACTGACCAAACTTGGACACTTTGACGGAGAGAGGTAGCTTCAAGTGGGCTTGCTGGGATTGGTGCACCGAGTTGCAACCTGGTGGTGGATTCCCCTTGAGCAATGACAAATGGCCATGTTATTCCCTCAGTTTAAAAACCGAATGGTTTTCCTCGTTTGCATGTGGGCTCAAGGGAACCTCTGGACTTGGGGGCAGTGGTTGGCATTGGGCATTCTGACGGGCTTCAGTCAGGTGTGCGTGTTTTTGGAGGGCGCCCGTTTCAGGTTGCTACAAGGGACGGCAACAGGAAAACCACCAATGGAGATCCGATTGGGACACATACCCAAACGGCATGCAGGGCCTGGAAGGCACGTCCCAGGCCTGGAGCAAAGCTGAGAATGGACAAAATCCACGCCAGTTGCGCCAGGGGACGAAACCTTACCAATACTGAAAGAAAGCCCATGCCAACTGGATTTGGTCCGAAGTCTGTGCAACACCAACCGAAAAAGGGCTCGCTGACCATAGGAGACCCACCCACACACAAATCGATGCCAAATAGACACAACGGCATGTTTCCAACCCAAAACGACCCAATTGGACCCTTTGTCTGGTTGGTGCCTTTCCCCTTCTCCCAACACCATCCAGCAGGTGTTCTTTCATTTGAGGTGACAACCCCCAAGTGGGCCTCAACCAAACAACAGCCGGAAACGGACAGAAACCGGTCCTCAAACCTTTGAAAATGTTGCTTCCCCCGCAAATCATAATCATTTGCGGACAGAATGGCCTCTTTCCAACAATCACTGTAGTGGACATCTTCCCCAAAATGAAAGTAGTTTTCCAAAATCCTCCGGTCTGCTTCTATGATTGTTGCAGGCCTCAACACTCGCAGCACAATGTGTGTGTGTGTGTTTTATATGTGCTTCTATTCTCAATATATATATATATAGACATTGTTTCACAACTCGTTGGGCTTAAACCATGGTATTGCCTACGTGTGGCAGCTATACAATGTGATTCATCATCACTGATCAGACAAAGGCATAGCCTTATGTGGCTTGCAAGGCAGAAATCAAGTCTAGTTCATCATACAGTTTACTCTGCCAAACCAGATAGATACTGCACAAAATGAAGCAACCACATACTTGACATGGGTTACATGTCGGCATTCTGAGTCTGCAGATCCGGTGTTGGAGAAAAAACGGTGTTGAGGAAAAGGGGCCTTAGCAGTGCTGGATGGAACTGGTTAGGGTGTCTCAGCGAGCACAATGGCCAATGAGGCGGCACGAGAAATTCCGACATGGGCCATGCGTTCAGAAATGGGAAGCTTGCTTGGTGAAAATATATAGAAATGGGTGACCCATTTTGAGGGTGCTTTGGACAAAACACAAAGGGACATCACCCGTTTGTTTGGGGTGTTGCCTCATTTAGAGACAAACCCATACGAGAAGAGCAAAAGGGCTGGGAAGTAGAGAGCGACGGCTCAGGAGAGCCCTGAACAAGTGGATAAATAAACCACAACAAAAAATGTGTGCTTTTGATAGGGGCCCCCTCAAAAGCGCTTGGTGGACATAAACCCTCATGCAAATAATCGCCGCCAAAAGGTCAAGGATTGACATTGCTTGCCTAAGGGGTTCATTCCCATTCGCTTTGTCCATCTTTCACTCTTTCTCATTCCTCTTTACTGAGGCTCAACTGAATGCATCAAATGGGCATGCCTCAAAATAAGTCATCCCCGAACTGGGGCTATTTAGTCCTGTTGGTGTCCCCATCCAGCAACACCCAAAAAGGGCACTGAGTATCAAACACAACACAGTCTCCAATGACTCCGCACGTGTTGATGGGGCTTAAATATGTTTATGCAAGGCCAAATATGCAAAATGGTACCAAGTACTGACCCAGAGAGGGGTCAACTTGTTTTGACGCGCAGCCCTATCTATAAATATATATACATGTGTATGACTATGTACGTATCTCTCTGTGTATCTACCACGTCAATGCACATACATGTATATTATTGCGGGGGTACATAGCGGGCCTATTTCTGGCGCGTGCCCTGCTCTCCGTGGCGGGTTGCTGGTGCTGTTGGTGTTTCTGACTACAAGCGGGCCAACAAAGTTGGACTTGCCGCCTTAGGCGAAACGCACTAGGGCTGGGCAACAAATCGCTATGCGCCCCGTTTAAACCCTTGGCTGAGCTACAACGCTCGGCAACGAGAAAGGCAGCCCGCCTTGTGTTGGTTGCTAGCACATCGGGCCACCCCCCTTCAAGTAACTTTGTAAGTTCCAAACGGGGTTGTGTTGTGTTTTGCAGCACAATCGGATCCCGGCGACGTCCCGGACACATCTCGGTACTGCGTTTCACAACGCAAACGGATCCCGGAGACATCCCGGCACTGTGTTTTACGGAGCAAACAGCTCCCGGCGATATTCTGGAACGATCCCGGCTCTGCGTTTTACAGCGCAAAGAGACTTCCTGAAACCATCCCGGAACTGTGTTTCACAATGCAAACGGCTCCCGGACAAACTCCGGGACGATCCCGTCACCATGTTCTACGGCGCAAACGGCTTTCGGAGATTCCCAATTTGAACGGACTCCGGACAGATGGCAGAAGGCCGCCTGTTAATAGTCGGGGCAGCCGCCCACATGTACATATTTCCGCCGACAACAGACGGCGTGTTGGACACAAAAAATGCTCCTTACCTCTTTACCTGTTACCCCTCCCCTAACCCCTCCCCAGGGGCACCATTTCAGACTATTGCGGGGGGGGGGGGGGGTCCACGTACCACGCGGTGATTCGAAGACGCTTCGCTAAATCTGTTCATTGTGCGGGCTTGCGCACCCCGGGTGCGCTTTCGCATCCTTAGCAGCTCCAGCGGCACATCGCCAGCATCACCTGCATCAGCGCCTGCCAAGGATGCGGATGATGCAAGTGATGCTGGGGATGTTGCCCATGCTGGTGAAGGAAATGAAGGGGGGAAAGGGGGAAAGGATCTCAACAGCGAAAGGGGGGGAAAGATCTCAGGGAGGAAAGGGAGAAGATCTGGGGAAAAAATGCCTTAAGGGGGAAAGGGGGGAAAAGATCTTTGGGAGGAAAAGGGAAATCTTTCTCGGGGGGAACAGGCCCTAAGGGGCAATGGGGGGACAGGATCTCAAACGGGAAAGGGGAAAAAGACTTTGGGAAGAGAAGGGTGGGGGGAAAAGGCCTTAGGGGGGAAACGGGGGAAAGGATCTTAAGCGGGAAAGGGGGGAAAAGATCTTAGGGAGGCAAAGGGAGACGAACTCAGGGAAAAGGACTTAGGGAGGAAAGGGGGGGAAAGATCTTTGGGAGGAAAAGGGAGAAGAACTGAGGGTGGGAAAAGGCCTTAGAAGGAAAAGGGGGGAAATAAATGATCTCAACAGGGAACTGGGGGGGGAAAGATCTTAGGGAGGAAAGGCAGAAGATCTGGGGCAAAAAGGCCTTAGGGGGGAAAGGGGAGAAATGATCTCAACAGGGAAAGGGGTGGAAAAGATCTTAGGGAGGAAAGGGAGAAGATCTGGGGAAAAAAGGCCAACAGGGAAAGGGGGGAAAAGATCTTAGGAAGGAAAAGGGAGAAGCTCTCAGGGGGGGAGAGGCCTTGGGAGGGAAAGGGGGGAAAGGATCTCAACAGGGAAAGGGTGGGAAAGATCTTAGGGAGGAAAGGGGGGGGAAGATCTTAGGGGAAAGGCGATCTGGGAGAAAAGGACTTAGGGGGGAAAGCCCAACAGGGAAAGGGGGGAAAAGATTTAGGAGGAAAAGGGAGAAGCTCTCAGGGGGGGGGAAAGGCCTTAGGGGGGAAAAGGGGGAAAGGATCTCAACAGGGAAAGGTGGGAGAAGATCCTAGGGAGGAAGGCAAAAGATCTTAGGGAGGAAAAGGGAGAAGATCTCGGGGGGGAAAGGCCTTAGGGGGGAAAGGGGGGAAAGGATCTCAACAGAGCAGGGAAAGGGGGGGAAAGATCTTAGGGAGGAAAGGGAGAAGATCTGGGGGCAAAGGCCTTAGGGGGGAAAGGGGAGAAATGATCTCAACAGGGAAAGGGGTGGAAAAGATCTTAGGGAGGAAAGGGAGAAGATCTGGGGGAAAAAAGGCCAACAGGGACAGGGGGGAAAGACCTAAGGAAGGAGAAGCTCTCAGGGGGGGAAAGGCCTCAGGGGGAAAGGGTGGGAAGGATCTCGACAGGGAAAGGGGGGAAACAATGTTAGGAAGGAAAGGGGGGGGGAAGATCTTAGGGAGGAAAGGGAGAAGATCTGGGAGAAAAGGACTTAGGGGGGAAAGCCCAACAGGGAAAGGGGGGAAAAGATCTTGGGAAGGAAAAGGGAGAAGCTCTCAGGGGGGGGAAAGGCCTTGGGAGGGAAAGGGGGGAAAGGATCTCAACAGGAAAAGGGTGGGAAAGATCTTAAGGAGGAAAGGGGGGGGAAGATCTTAGGGAGGAAAGGGAGACGATCTGGGAGAAAAGGACTTAGGGGGGAAAGCCTAACAGGGAAAGGGGGGAAAAGATCTCCGGAAGGAAAAGGGAGAAGCTCTCAGGGGGGGGGAAGGCCTTAGGGTGGAAAGGGGGAAAAGGATCTCAGCAGGGAAAGGGGGGGGGGAAAGATCTTAGGGAGGAAGGGAGAAGATCTGGGGACAAAGGCCTTAGAGGGGAAAGGGGAGAAATGATCTCAACAGGGAAGGGGTGGAAAAGATCTTAGGGAGGAAAGGGAGAAGATCTGGGGGAAAAAAGGCCAACAGGGAAAGGGGGGAAAGATCTAAGGAAGGAAAAGGGGGAAGCTCTCAGGGGGGAAAGGCCTTACTTAGGCGGGAAAGGGTGGGAAGGATCTCAACAGGCAAAGGGGGGAAACAATATTAGGAAGGAAAAGGGAAAAGATCTGGAAAGGCCTTAAAGGGAAGAAGGGAAAGGATCCCAACGGGGAAAGGAGGCAAAGGATCTTAAGGAGGAATAGGGAGAAGATCTCAGCGGGGGGAAAGGCCTTAGGAAGGAAAGGAGGGAAAGGATCTCAACAGGGAAAGGGGGGGAAAGATCTCAGTGAGGAAAGGGAGAAGATCCCAGGCAGGGAAAAGGCCTTAGGGGGGAAAGGGGGAAAGGATCTCAACAGGGAAAGGGGGCAAAGGATCTTCGGGAGGAAAAGGGAGAAGATCTGAAAAGGCCTTAGGGGGAAAAGGGGGAAAGGAGCTCAACAGGGAAAGGTGGGAGAGGATCCTAGGGAGGAAAAGGGAGAAGATCTTGGGGGGAAAGGGGGAAAGGATCTCAACCAAGGGAAAAGATCTTGGGGAGGACAAGGGAGAAGATCTCAGGGGGGAAAGGCCTTAGGGGGGAAAGAGGGGAAAGGACCTCAACAGGGAAAGGGGGCAAAGGATCTTAGGGAGGAAAAGGGAGAAGATCTTGGGGGGGAAAACGCCTTAGGGGGGAAAGGGCGGGAAAGGATCTCAACAAGGAAAGGGGGGAAAAGATCTTAGGAAGGAAAAGGGGGAAGATCGCGGGGGGAAAAAAGGCCTTAGGGGGGAAAGGAGGGAAAGGATCTCAACAGGGAGAGGGGGGAAAACATCGTAGGGAGGAAGAGGGAAAAACTCAGAGGGAGAAAGGGCCTTAGGGGGGAAACGGGGAATGGATCTCAACAGGGAAAGGTGGCAAAAGATCTTAGGGAGGAAAAGGGAGAAGATCTCAGGGGAAAGATCTTAGGGAGGAAAGGGAGAAGATCTGGGGGCAAAGGCCGTGGGGGGGAAAGGGGAGAAATGATCTCAACAGGGAAAGGGGTGGAAAAGACCTTAGGGAGGAAAGGGAGAAGATCTGGGGGAAAAAAGGCCAACAGGGAAAGGGGGGAAAGATCTAAGGAAGGAAAAGGGAGAAGCTCTCAGGGGGGGAAAGGCCTGAGGGGGGAAAGGGTGGGAAGGATCTCAACAGGGAAAGGGGGAAACAATCTTAGGAAGGAAAAGGGAGAAGATCTGGAAAGGCCTTAAAGGGAAGGGGGGAAAGGATCTCAACAGGGAAAGGGGGCAAAGGATCTTAAGGAGGAATATGGAGAAGATCTCAGCGGGGGGAAAGGGAGGAAAGGAAAAAGATCCCAGGGAGGAAAAGGCCGTAGGGGGGAAAGTGGGGGAAAGGGAGGAAAAGGGAGAAGATCTCAGGGGGGAAAAGGTGGGAGGAAAAGGGAAAAAATCAGAGGGAGAAAAGGCCTTGGGGCGGAAAGGGGGAATGGATCTCAACAAAGAAAGGGGGGCAAAAATCTCAGAGGGGAAGGGGGCAAGGGGACAATTCCAAAGGGACGCAAATAAGAAAGCAGGCCTGTAATGTCGGCGGCCTGAGCCGGAGGCGTTAAAATATATATATATATATATGTATATATATACACATATATATATATATGTATGGGTCTTTGCCAAAATAAGGTGCTCGAACTGGGAAGTTTGGATGGGGGTATGGTTCGCGGGTATGATCCGAGGTATGAATCGGGGGTATGGTTCGGGGTATGGCTCGCTGGAGCTGAAGTCTGTTGCAACATTGGGTCGTCAGCGAATTTCGCGCGCGTGGTCGCATGGATCACGTGCACAAACAAAAGGTATGGTTCGACGTATTTCGGGTATGATTCGGGGTATGGTTCGGAAGCAAGGTTTTTCTGCCGTAGTCGTAGTAGTAGTAGTAGTAGTAGTAGTAGTAGTAGTAGTAGTAGTAGTAGTAGTAGTAGTAGTAGTAGTAGTAACAACAGTAGTAGTCATGATAGCAGTAATTGAGCAGTAGTTGTAGTTGCTGTTGTAGTAGTAGTAGTAGTAGTAGTAGTAGTAGTAGTAGTAGTAGTAGTAGTAGTAGTAGTAGTAGTAGTAGTAGTAGTAGTAGTAGTAGTAGTAGTAGTAGTAGTAGTAGTAGTAGTAGTAGTAGTAGTAGTAGTAGTAGTAGTAGTAGTAGTAGTAGTAGTAGTAGTAGTAGTAGTAGTAGTAGTAGTAGTAGTAGTAGTAGTAGTAGTAGTAGTAGTAGTAGTAGTAGTAGTAGTAGTAGTAGTAGTAGTAGTAGTAGTAGTAGTAGTAGTAGTAGTAGTAGTAGTAGTAGTAGTAGTAGTAGTAGTAGTAGTAGTTATATATAGTAGCAGTAGTAGTAATAGTAGCAGTAGTAGTAGTAGTAGTAGTGGTGGTGGTGGTGGCGGTGCGGTAGTACTGGTACCTGGCGTTGTGAAGGGGGTATGGTTCGGGGTATGGTTCGGAGGTACTAAACCTTGCGCACCTTAAAAAGTGCACACACCTACAAATATATCATACCCAAAGGGTCACTGTGTAACACACGAGCCAATGATAAAGCGATGCCAAAAGGAACCTGTTTCTTCAGGTGCTCAATTCAGAGTTGAGTAGACCTGATATGAAACCTGCCCCAAGCCTCCGTCCGCAGCTGACGAATGGGCTGCAGCTTCTCCCCTCGGCTGCAAGACGCAAGTGACAGCAGTGCAGGCTGCAAGGAATGGTCAAAACATAGGTCCAAAAGCAAACATTTGCCAGCCATGACCTTCCAACTGTGCCAAACAAGAACAAACACCCACGGGACGTGCAACCAGTGGCGATTCAATTTAAGATTCAAATCAAGAAGAAATATAACTCACAGATACGACGCTCTAGTATATTGTTGGTAACTGGCACTGGAATCACAACAACAGCCAGCCTACCAATGGCCTTATCCAGTATGGGATTGAGAGATCTGGAGGGTCGACTCCAGCCTTACAATAATGGCGGATTGGATGAGGTGCCAATAAACGAAGACATGTCTGTTATGGCTGAGGCGGCTGAAGAGATCAGCAAGGCTTGGAAGTCAAAAGGGACTCCCGCTGGCTAAGTATTATTTCCATTTACCCACGAAGGGAAACAAATGAGCTATCTCCAAAACTAAAAGGTGCAAACATGGAATATCTCTGGAGGCTTCTTTGTAAAGGGTACAGGGGGGGTTCACCTTGTTGTAGGCTTTGGTCGCCTTCGTTTTACAGGGCGCTATCCCGAACACCGGAGTATTTTGGGGATCCCTCAAATGTCAAACCGGCCCCCCCTTAATATGGATCTGGGGCCCCTGCATTTAAACTAATGAGGGGAGGAGACACACTGACAAAAACGAATTAAGCACACAAAAGCTTCAAACCACCAAACCCTTCCTGCAGGTGGCCTTCCGCAGCAGTGCTCCGAACCATTGGTGAGGGGCCGGATCCACTGATTCCGAAATCGATCGCAACAAATGTGGCGAAACGAGAAAAAGCTGTCTTCTTGATTCCTGGGACCCCAAAGCCGGTGGTTTCATTTCAGTGATGCTTTTCTGCTGCAACGGGTCTCGCGAGGCTTCACGTCACTTTCGCGCCGAGCCGCGCAGCGCCTTCGGCAACACGCGGCACACGCCTTCGTCACATGGCCGCGTGGGGAAGGGCGCGCGAAACGATACCTGCGGTTGCTGGTCGAGAGGCAGGGCGGCGACCCATTTGCTGCTTTCAAACCTGTTGCCCATCGTTGTTTGGCAAAGCCCAAGGTAGACGTCAGAATCCAAAGTGGGTGCTGGTACCAAAAGGGAAACCGCTGGATTTGAGTGTACCTTGGGCTTTGCCCGCAAGATGGAACCTGGTTGAGCAGCAATGAAATCCTTGGGGACTTTGTAGAGACCAGCTCTCCAAGGCAAACCCCTGACAAACCCCACTTTTGCACTACATTAGCTGCTGAACGAAGAAACAAAATACATATATACAGCAAACAAAACTCGTTGATCACTACCACATCTTTAGTAGTGTGGTAGCTTTGGGTGTAGTGGAACCCCCCAGTTGCGCAATCCATTTCGAAGCCAGAAGCAAAGCCTTTCAGAACACCAGCTGCGCCCCATCCTTCCAACGCCCCAACACCATCCCCCAACATGTTAAACATGCAAGGATTCTTCACGGGTGAACGTACCCGTTTTTCGCTCACAGACCTGATTTGCCAGTCCTCTTTGGGAAATAACTCGGGGCGTTTCCTCAGCGTCAGCTTGATATTTGATAGCAGTTCACTAGCTGTCCGGTTATCATCTTTCCCAAAGCTTACGGCCCTGGGGATCACCCTCAAAAAGGGTTCCTAGTGTTGACACATCCCCTCATGCTCTCTTCAGCCTGGACACTGCAAAAACCATTAATCCAATGCTAAGTCAAGGCATCACCTTTAGACCGAGACTAGGCCTCTGGTTTGTAAGACACAGGAGGGCATGCATGTTCCGAAGACTCGATCGGTAGAAAGCTGGCCTCTGAAGGGAACTGGACACCAAACCAATTTCTACCGAACTTTAGAGCCCAACCAAACAAAGAACCTGCCCCCGCTGTGCCGTGTCGTGCCGCGCTCCGATGGTTGCATAAGTCCCCGGCCTCCGTGCCGGAGGCCAAGTGCTGCACCGCCAGGGCCGCTTGCACCAAGGCCTCTTCGATACCCGCTCCACGGCCAGGGCTCACCGCCTCAGCTCCCGACGCGCCATCGATTTTCACCCAACTGCACCCAGCAACCAGTGACCCGAAAGCTAGAAGGAGAACTGCAACCAGTTTTTTTGGGGTTGATTCGATTTCTGCTTTGTCTCTTCTTCTTTTTCCGGGAGGAGGGGTTGACTAGTTTTAGTTGATACTTTACTGCAAAATCTAAGTGACATACACAATATGAACGATGGCCTGCTTGCCGGCAACAGTGAAAATGGCCCTTTACGTAGGTGCAGCCGCTAACAACACATTTGTGGGAGCTAGGGATACAAAACTTGGCTAGCAAAGACAGCAACTGCTACCAGGTTATTGCGTAGATAAAGTGGGCCCTGTCCTCCCCAACCAATTGACTCAACAGCTGGATCTAGTCCAAACGACATTGGGTTGACAGGCAAAACAAGCAGGCTGGTTCAACGTAGCATCCGTGTTTCGTACGTTCTTGTCGCATCTCGCGCGTAATTCAATGAGCTTCTCATTGAGCATCCTTGAAAGGGTCCCGGATTTTGTGGGCCCAACGCATGAAGACCCCACACAATTTGGGCTATGGGGACCCCAAACCCTTCCACAGCCAACGCAAAGGATGGAAGGTGCCCAAAGCCAACAAAGGCAGGAACACATGAGTCATTGTTGGGAAGTGCCGAAACACAGTAAAACAAGAACAAAAAACAAAACAACAACACATCAAATGTTAAAGTATGTCTGTTGCCCTCCTTACAGCTTGACGAAACGATGCCGAGCGTCTGCTTTCTGGAAGGGGTGGTGCGGGTACTGCGCCATGCCAGCGCCCTTCTGACTGGGGGGGTCCAACATCAGCGCCAAAGGCTCGGTGTCCGGCAGACTCAGCACCGCCGCGATGTCCTGGGCGGCAATCCCTCGCAAGTCGGATACCTCCTTTTCGTTTCTCCCATTGAAACACATGGCCATGGGTCAAAATCTCGCACCCCCAGTGAACATCCAATCCCCACTAAAATAGACTAAAATGGGTGGTGCACCTACCCCAAAATGGTACCATTGGTTTTGACCCACAGCCACATCAAATAAATTAAAGGGTGTCATCAATTGGACACCTGAATGTCGGTATGCCTTGTGGGCCCAGTCAGGCTCCATGTTAGGGGATAGGAGGGGAGGTATTTGTGTGCTTGTGTGTGTGTGTTTAAGGGAACGTTTTCTTTTTCTTTTTTTTTACTTTTTTTGTACGGTTTTACAGGGAAACCCAAAGGACGCAAAACGGCTCCCCCCCCAGTTTGACGCGTCCCGTTTGGACTTGTGTCACAGAGGAACCTAAAAATGGGTTGGTTTCCCTACAACCCCAAGAAAGGTCCGGTATCCAAAAAAAATGGAGGCAAATGGGATCCCTCCCTCTTGTTCCGATTCGGAAGTCCTGCAGCGAGAGCAGCGCCTTTGCCTGCGCCGACGGGCGCGCCAGGATGAGGCTCGCCTGGAGATCCGCTCGGGAACCCGGCCGCGAGTGACACCGGCGGTCAAAAATTGGGCGCGAAACGGTCGGTGGCTTTCGTTCCATGTTACTGGGCTGTCCTCAGATCCCCTGCTAAAAGTTTAACTTGTGGAGCAAATGGAAAACCAACCACTAAACGCTAAAAGATGCTAAAAAGCTAAGGGAATGGCTGGGAGCCACCAAGGATAGCACAAAGCTTCACGTGTCTTGCATGCACGAAATATGAACAGATCCAAACAAGCAACTAAATCATGCAAAAACCTGGCTTCAGCAAACTCGACAAACAATTAGCCAAATACCCAAACCAGGGTTTTGGCTAATGTTTGTAGAATTCAATGTAGGGGTTGCTTGAATTGAGGGTAGCCCTCCTCCGCTTCTTCAAGCAAACCTGAAACCAAAAGCTGCTGTTTTGAGACACACCCACCATAGATTCTGGTTGCGACAGTGGTGACTACAATCGAACCATCTCACTCATCCACACCTTGTAGGTTCCCTTAGGGCCTTGGGTCAAATTCAACACGGAGGAAAATTCTTAAGCACCCAGGGTGTGAGCGAGTTGCTGTGGCTCTTTACCTAAATTTGTGTCCAAATAGGAGAACCCCCACAGTGATGTGTTTGTGTTTTTTTGCCTGGTGTCCCTCGTAATGCTCCAACAAAAAGGGTACCATCTCCAAGCACCTACTTACACACATCATGCCCTCACGTTGCTGATATCACTGACTCCAAAATGGTTAAGTACCACACAACCTCATGCTTTTGACTTAGCCCCAGGGCACTTGGACATCGGTTGCACCCATGTCCTTTTTCTAAAATTGATGGCCCTGGTAGATGATTGAACCACCAGGTAAACCAGGGCCTTCATTTTTTTAAGCAAAACAACCAAAAAAACAACCAAAACAACCAATTTGTTAAGCAAAACAACCAGAAAGGAACCCTATGGTGGCACCAAAACAACCAGCAAATCGGGCGTGCGTGGCGGCCTGGCCAGTGCTGGCGTCGATGCGCAGGCCCCGCACCGCGGCGAACTCGGCGCGGCTGGGCCCCGAGCCTTCCGCGAGGCTCGCGCGGCCCAAGGCGAAGCCCGCGGCATCCTGTGGTTGGCTGGTTGGTTGGTTGCAATTGGTTGGGTGGTTGGGTGGTTGGGTAGTTGTTTTGGTTGGTTGGTTGGTTGGTTTTGGTTAGTTGGTTGCAATTGGTCGGGTTGTTGGGGCTGGGATCGATACTGCGCGAAAGCGGGCAAGTGGCCTGGACGCTGTACCAAAAAATGCTGGCATCCGGCCTTCATACGTGAAAAACCGTCCTCTCGGCAGATATGTTCTTCCTAGGGTCTCTCACTTCCCCAAAAGACCCCGCAGCAAAAGGGACAACCCAGTAAACCTTGTGAAACCTTGAACAAAAATAGATCACAAGGTCGGGTTTGGGGCAGGACGTGCTCCGAACCACCCCCCCAAGCCCACCAACCCGCAAGAACACCTGGTCCATTTCGCTCTTCCCCAAGCGGGTGCTTGGGAACAAGGGCTTCCCATAAAAATAAATCTTCACCATGGGGGAGATCGCAAACTTCGCGAGCACATCTCCTGCTGGAAGGGGCCGCCAGTGAGCAGGGATTCCACCTCTTGCCAGGTCCGCTGGGTGTCGCGGAGCAAAGCACCCATCACCTGACATGCTTTGGGAAATGCCGACCCTCTCTTAGTAATACACCTGGGTGAAGGTAGACACAAATGCCGGTCAGAATTGGCTCCATGACCGTTTGAACAACAGGGTGCAAAGACCAGGAAGAACTAAATATCAAAATTTGCTGGATGGGAGGGTTTTCTTCTGCCTACAAAATGGGACCCTGCTGCAAAAGATCGCCTCGTAGCGTGCGTAGGTGACATTCACCTCGCTGCCTCCCAGAAGTGCGGCCTCGTAGAGCGTGTACTCAGGAACAGCATGCGGCAGCACCTCCGGGGAGGTGAATGAATGCCTTTGCTGCCTTGGTGCAAACGGAAACAAATACACAAACTGGCAATTCACCAAAAAGAAAAAAGAAACCCCGAATAAAGGACTACATCATGGACAGCTCGCTTTATATATCAAAGTGAGCTCGTTACAAAATAGGCACGAGGGGGATTTGAGTTGCGAGGGGTATATAGGACTTCGTTGTGTCAACCTGAGGATTGACACTCCCGTGTTGAGTTTGATCGGTGTGCCCGATGTAAAAATACAAGACGAGAGAAGCGCCCTGGGCAAATGGCTTATATAATTCACAAACTGCAAATAAGGAGTCATCAATCGAGGCAAAAAACCTTCTTGATTACGGGTGAGCTTGTTTTCCAAAGTAAGCTCACGCAAGCTTGTTGTGATTTGCCCTGCAACATAGTTTTCAAGGCGTATTTGCCACCCCTCAGCTCACGTTATCCCCTGAAAACAGCTCAGCTCATGAATTGATTCGCAAAAGCAAGTCTGACCATGGTTCCCACCAACATGACCCTCTTAGTTTCCGGCAATTCCACACATTTGAGTGGGAAGCTGGCCAGGCGGATCAAGACGCTCTGTGCTGCAATCCACACCTGAGCGTCGCTCTCGTGGAGCTTCTCAAGGTAGGCAGAATGGAGTTTCCCTGCGAGAATGTCAATAAAGACCTGAGCAAGTCGGAAAATCCCGAACACCTATGTCACTATCAGAAGCTAATGTTGGAACACCGGGTGGTGCAAAACCATCTATGAGCATCTCTCGTAAATGTTGGGACACACAAGTATAGCTCCCCAGAATTGTCTTGACACACCGACTTTTAAGTGGGCATGGGTCACCACTTTCGCTATTTTGTCTCCGGATTCTTCCTACAACAAACCCTGCTGATTGGAGACCCCTCCGATCCAGACCTCATATCCATCATGATGACCTCGGTCAAACTCACAGCCAACTTGGATTTCCGCCGTGCTGTCCGATCATTTCCGTGCTCCCACCGGGGCTCCCGGCGGCATCGGCCACCGGCAGCAGAGGGACGGACCAGAGCGGGTTCACCCGCGCGGCGGCAAAGAAGCGCTTGAGCTGGGCTAAAACCTTCGTGCCGTCCTGACGGACGGGAAAACAGGTGTCTGTGTGCGTGTTTGTTTGTTTGTGTGGTGTGTGTGTGTGTGTGCGTGTTTCAGTAAGGGACTCTAAACCATGTTGATCCTTTTGAATTCCAAGAAACATGTGACACTAGGGTTGGGCGAACCCTTTGCTGAAACAGGTTTGAACCACTGTGTTGAAATAACCTCCTTGCTTTGGAACTCTGTTGGGGCCACATACACACTCTGCTCTGTCTTCCGGTGAGTGTCAAGGGTGCGCATTGCCAAGGGCGCTCTTATTCAAATGTTCATTGTTTGGCCAGGCTGACAGGGAAGGAAGCAGCAAAAGGCAAAGGGCACCCTTGCTATTGACCGAGCGTGGGTTTAGCTCTCCCAGCAATTTTCATCTAGTCTCCAACAAGGGATGTGGACGCCATCTATCCAGGCACCGCTGAAAAATAAAAATGAGCAACCCCCGTAAAGACTGTCCACTGTCCTGGGGTCCACACTGACTGGGATCCCGAACAATCCCGCACGGGGACCTTTAGGGGGGTGTAGCGACCGCAAGACCTAGTAAAGCCACACTTGCCGGGCATTGGCAGGATGCGTGAAGGTAACCAGTCAGACTTGCCTGATGCCCGGCTTTCATGTTCAGAAATCGGTGCTTTCTTGGGTTGTCACTTAAGCGTCAATGGTAGCTGTCTTGTTAGCAATTTTGGTACGCAGTACCCATTGGATTGGCATAGAATTAAAAGTAATGTGTGCGCGCACATCTGTTTCAACTGAGTAACTACGTCCAGAACAGAGTTGTTGTTCTACATAGTGGGGATTCCTGTCCATCGGCCATTTTGTGAAAGAGCTCCAACCACACCGGAGCGGTCGTAGCGACGTCACTGAAAGCCGACCTTTTCAAAAGTGTTGCCAACTCCAAAAATAGACTCGCCCATATTCTGGAAAGCGCCGCTCTTCGCGAGAAAGTATCGTTTGCGAGCCTTGCGCAAATAAAACGCCATGCTCTCTTCTTTGCAGCGTGCGCTCTGAAGTCATTGGTTGCTGCTGCAGTTGCGCTTGCAAACCCAGTAACAGCATCGTAAGACGAAAGCAGTCACTTTCCACTTGCGCTTGCCATGACTGCTCCTGGGCACAACATGCAGAACCTTGCAACAGGCTCCATGGGCTTTCGCCGGTCTTTCGCGAAACTTGCTCCAAGATAGCCCAGCCAACGTTGAAGCTTTGCTCTGCGTCGTCAGGTGGGGATCCAGGAACGTGAGTCACCGCATCGTGGCATGGGTGGGGTGCAAGCACAGGTGCTGCCCCAGCACCAGCAGGGAATCAAGGACGCAAGTAGAGGTGCTGCACACCTCCCTGTCCAAAAAGGGAGCGGCGCCAACATGTCAGGTACGAGCACGCCCCCAAGAAGATCTCGCCACATCTTGCGAAGAAAAACACATTTGAACCAATAAATAAATCGCAGACGCCTTCGCGGATGTTTCGCGGGCACAAACACTTGCAGTGCGATGGTCCTCCACAGTATATGTCCTTACAAGGACCTTTTGATCAACTCCCGTGTCTCAGACCCTCCGAGCTTCCTAAAAATTCGGAGCCCATAACAGCCCATCGGAGGTTGTCAAAATTTAGTTTGAAGAAACATGGCACAAGGCGACTGGTATTTTCCACCCCTCCCCCCACAAGGGTCTGTCTCAGTTGTTGGATGGGTTTTAAGAGAAACCTCTAGCAACACCAACCCACATATCTTTTATTGGGATATGTCACTCGTCTAAAAATCAAAGGGGTTCTCCGGCCACAGGCGACGAAAGTGGTTCTCCCTTCCGAAAGCCTGAAATAACGGCTCACTCCACAAACAAACACCCCCCCCCCCCCGCCCGGCCTAGGGGGCCCCAAATTTCGAGAACACCCCCCCGGTTGGAGCCCTCCTCTGGGGCCCCGAAGCGCGCAGTCACCTTCCGCAGCAGCAGAAAGCCCACCCGCTGCACGGCCAAACGCGCACCTCGCGAGTTGATCGCAGCTAGATCCTCCAGTAGAGAGGTGAGAATACGTTGGTACCCGATTTTCTTTCTGTAGTCTATTTTAGTGGGGGAACCCTCCCCCAAAAAAGGGGAGAGAAGGGCACTACTGGGGGCCTAGGCGGATCATGGATCGTGGCAGTTGGCGACCGGTCAAATTTGGGACAGCTGTTGACACCCCATATACATGGGTTTCAGAGGTGGTACTCGTTTGGGGTTCTTGTAAGGGGAAAAGGAAAGGAACACAACCTTTTTGAGGACCAATATCCATATTGGCAGGTTTCCATGTTTTGAGAAAATCCTAGAATAGACTTAGACATACCAACGCAAAAGTGCCAAGGAGATCAACAACTCCTCTAAGTTGGGTTTTGCAAGCCGTGGACCTTCCGTCGAAGGTCCAGGTGTGGGGGTATTCCTTAGAGACAGAATCCTGCACCACTTGGAAGGCGGTGCATTCCTATATTCGTAGGATTTCATCCATCCCAACTGCAGGAGTTGCCAACCACAGTACTACCAGTACGGTTAGCAAGGCCAATGTGGCTTGCCAAAAAGAGTGAGTTCGGCTAAGTTCGGGGCTGCAACTTCAAAGGCCCCCGTGTGTCTGGTCGGTTGATGTAAGGGCCTACGAGTATCGATGAATCGGATGGTGGGACCCCTTAAACACATTTATTATACTTGTTTAAAACAGATTCAGTCATGATTCTGGGAGCAAACCATCAATATTGGAAATTCTGTTTAGAATCTAGCCCGGTACAACCCTGCCCCCCAACCCCCAACTCTTCCGCAAACCACTTGCGAATTCCGCTCTACGCCAGAGCAACCAACATGCACTGTTTTTTCACTGTCGGTTCGTGGCAATGGTGCGTTTTACCATGGTCACATAGCAATGGCCAACATGGTCTTGTGCAATATCTGAAGTGGACCTTTCTGGGGCGCCCGCCCACATACTGCAGCTGTTTTGTTTAATGGAGTCGGTACCCTTTGTTGGGCTGCGCACAATTTCAAAAGGCTCACAAGGAAAAGCAGCCTTTCTTTTCGGGTGTGTCTGTGCAAACAGACCCACATATGTGACAATTCCCAAAGGAGTCTACCAAGAATGATATGGCGGATATGTGTCAAACTAACGGAGGGCGAGAATTTGCGAGAATGGCGGTATTCGCTTCCGCCTTCATTCAATCCAACCCCAAAAGCGTACCAACTGCAAAACCATTGCCCCCGTCTAAACTATTTGGTTTCCAGGGAACAAAAACTCACAAATCCACACGGTGGGGCATGCCGGCATGCCCCAATTTTCTGCCGCAGCCGGGGGGGGTGGTTTGGGGGCTCCATGAGCCTGGCAGTAGCTGGTGCTCCGCCATGTTGGCCGCGTAGTCCACCAACTCCAGGATGGCGCGCTTCAGGCTGTACCTGCGCACCAAAGCGCCTGCGAACAACTTGCCTGCAGTGGAACAATGGCGCTGCTGACGAATTTCATTATCAGAGTCATGGCATGTTTTGTTGTTTGTTTATTGGTTTTTTCCAAAAAGCATGGGCAACAAGTGACAAGTGGTCAGGTTATGTTTCAAACCCATGCGGAAACATAAACACCTAGCCTTAAACCAACGGAAGCTGACACGAATACATAAAGCGACACGGATTCACAAAGTGACAAAATCAGCCTGTTTGAATCGGCCGAGTTTGGGACGCTGTGTGGCCACCAAAACAAGAATAAACAATGCGGGAACTGGGCCCCTTTCATTTCTGAGAGCCACCTCCATGGTCAGGCCCCCCTTTGCAGATGTCCACCGACCCTGGCTGTTCCCATGCAAGCCACGGTCAAGATTACTTGTCATCCTGGTCCCTAAGAGGACCAGGAAAACTTACCGAGTCCCCTGGTTTTGCGGCAAAATTTGATGACCCATTTGATGACCCATGTCCCTTCCAAATGGACCATGGACTGGACTACCAGTAATTTTGACCAGGGTTTTTTGAAAGCTTGCGGCCACAACACACAGACAACAACAACAGTGTGAAAGCTTGGGCGTGGACAAGTCAGTCGAAGGTCCTGCCCCCACCCCCCGACCCCCAGAAAAAAATGCATGTTTCCTCTCGAATTCCAACATTGAGTCTTATTCAATCCCAAAAACTGACTTTGACGATGGCTGATTTGGATGTGTTGTGCTTGTCTATTATAAGTTATAACTAGTCATAACTTTGCAATGTTAAAGAAATCACTCTAAATGCGTCATTTCCCAAAACAAATCGCTGCCCAGTCACTGCATGGCCAGCTTCTTTGCGCTGGGCGGCGCGGCCCAAATGTCCTGCTCAGAGACTGACACGCCTCGTCCCTTTGGAACGAAAAGCGGGCTCCAAGTTGCAAGAAATGGCCGCGGGTCAAAAATAGGTACCCAAAATGGAACCCTGGTAAGTGGAAACATGGACTAAAACTTGCGGTCCCCTAGTCGTTTAACTTTGACCCACACCCAAATTTCGCACCAGGCCAAACAATGGTCTTTTGGGCTTTGCTTTGATTCCAAAGGATGATTTAGGCAACAAAACTGCATAGAGGTGTTCCCAGGTTGAGACTTCTTGCTCCCCAAGCCCGTTGCACATCTGGTTCTTGGCTGCGGCTGTCATTTCCCTTGAGAAACGGGTGACCCCCAGGGAGCCAAAACAGGGGTCCATGCTTGGAGGCCGCAACAGCCAGACTCAGCTGGCTGACCAGCTGAAAAGGGTGAGGTGACTATGTTTCTTTGAGAAGCTGGGTAGATCTTGCTTAAACTGTGCACCCAACAAAGCCCAGTGAGTGACATGTGTGTCTGTGTGTATTCGCTTGCAGCGCGCGTGACGCAAAGAAAACTGCCTTTGGAACCATTTTTCTGTCCTTATGGAAGCTGGAAACCACTGAGATCAAGCTCCTTGTCAAGGAACCAAACCTTTGCACGTGACAGTGCAACCAGTACATGGTTGGCACCCAAACATGTGGCAAGAGCTTTCGGCTACGCATAAGACATAAATCCCTGGCTATGCATTCCAGACAAGGAACTCAGGATTTGGCCTGTTGTGGGGAACCGAAAAAGCGTGCAAATGTTTGGTTGGCCCCTTTTTCTGGTGCTGGTTGAATGGGCCATCGAACAGGAAAGCCGCCCTTCTCCAATGGCTGTTTCCGTGGAAACCTGAAAAACTGTCATTGGGGACTCTTCATCATGGGGGGTGGCGTCCAACGCCCGTTTGTCAGGTATTCCCGCCATGAAATCCATACCCAAATAAGCAGCACCCAAACTCCAGTGACTTTTGATTCTGCAAACATCGTTCAGATTTGAACGTCGGCCTTACTAGAACCGCTTTGAAGCCGCATCGTTTCCACCTACCGACATGGCCATGAGGAATCGGGTTTGGGTGCTCACATGGGCACGTAGCAAAACAGGGGAGAACGGTGGGTTTCCTTGAAAAAGTCCCTTCAAAGACAACCTCAAAAACGGGTCCCTTAAGGGGAGACACGGCAAAATGGAGCCCTCCTCGAAGATGTAGAGGTCCAGCCAGGCATCGCCCCCACAGTCGTCCCCCAGAAGCTCGAGCCCCCGCCAGAGCCACAGGGCCGCACTCAGGAAGCACATGGCCACCTGTCCCAAATTCGCGGTCGTTCTCCCGATGAACAGAGAACCCCAAATGAGGGTCAATCAATCGGGGCATTCCTCGACAAATGGGTGCTTCTGGGGGTTCCTGTGTTAGTCTGCAGGAAAGCACTGCAAAGGACATTGGAATATTTGAGGGTCTTGTGTCACAATCTTTGTTGGATACTGAGCGAGTCCCCTGATGTGTGTGGGAAACTCAGTTAGGCCCCCGACTACGGTCCGTACTGGAGAATAATACCCAGAACCTACAAACAATAAACGTACCCCAGAACCTCCAAAGCACCAACCGAAACCAACAAATCGCGGTAGGAGAGCAAATGCAACACATCAGAACAAAACGCGCTGTAAGTCGTCCCAGAACAGTACAACCCACCCTTGCCTATTGAGGAAGAGCCGCTGCCCCTGGCTATGGTGGGTAAAGTAAATGGCCATGACTACCAAAACAAGCGGAAGTGCCACACGACAGGTGGCTAACCTTTCAATGACTTGGGGCCCTGGCCACGGAGGTTTTGCTTGTGGGATGCGAGCCTGGGTGGCTGTAACTTCTCTATGCCGAAACCTGCCTCTGCGTAACAGTCTGAAGTGGCCCTTCTCACCAGGCACGCCAACACACCGCAAACCAACACGCAAGCAAGAACTGCCCACTTGGTAAGCGACCCTGGTCACAAAAGAGAGCTCCTTTTAGGGCTGATTCCACGTTCAATGGAAACCCACCACTTCCATTGTAATTGGTCACAGGGTGATTTGCACAACCCTGAGCTGATGGGATGTGTCTTTTTGTTGGGGCGGGGTTGTTCCAAAGGGGCGCCGCAGGGAAACCCATCATTTTGACACAAGGTCCAAGCCTGTTTTTCCCGAGACTCGAGGCCTGCAGCGGCAGGTCGCAGGCGGGTGTGAGGTCGATGTAAGACAGCCCCAGGCGGATTGGATCCCAATTCTCTTCCACCTCCTCGTGCAGGGCCGGGCATCTGCTCAACAACATGGCTAAACCCAAAACCAATTTCAAGCAGCCTCCTGTTGCTTACCTTTTAAAAGGGGCCCAGGGGGTCAAAATGACACATTGGGAGTCCTGAGGGATGTTACAGGGAAACATGATCAAAACCGATATTCTCTAAACAACCTCCTGGTTGGATTCAACTTGGAGTTGCAAAAATGGGAACACAATGAACACAAGCCAAACAAAAGTTAAACAACCTCCTGCTGGTTTCCCTTGAAACGAAAATCACCCCCAGGCCACTCATTGGTTATTACATTCGTAGTGTAGGAAGTAGCCTTGAAACGACAGCCCACGTGAGCCGTTCGTTGCTCCAAAATTTGCCCAACGCCCCGTCCTCGTCCCCCCAAAGCCGCAAGGCGCGTTCCTCGAAGCGCTGCAGAGGCTTCATGTTGTATCCCGGGATGCTCATGCCTGCGAAAAAGATCAGACACCGGGGCAAGCAACCCGTCAATGGTCTCCTTTTGCTTCCCGTTTGGTTCTCCTTTGGTTTCTTTTGGGCCAACCAAACAACAAAGCGAGCCAAATAACTTGTTTGTTTCCTTGTAGACATCTGACGGGAGAGTGGCTGGTTTCTGTGTTTGTGTCCTTTTAAACATCTAACTCGTCTAACTGACAGCAGCAAGGGCAGCACGGGGGAAGTGGTTGGCTAATTACGTTGTCTGGTATTGGGCCAAACGCATCTGCCTCTCTGAATGCGAACCCTTTTGCACCATTGAAAGGAACACTACGAAGGAACACCAAAGAACAACTAAACAGGGCAAGCAAGTCGGGTAACGCCAGGTAGGAAATAATGCTTGAGGTTCATAGCCAAAACCAAGGCGTAAATGTGTTGGTACAACTTTGCGAGTGAGAAGCTTTGGCTGCGTGTGGCTTGCAGGGATCCACTGGGCAGAAGTTGCTATCTCGAAACCATATGGACCTCATGCACATTCAACTGAACTGTGCCCTGATGAATAAACCCAATCAATGGTTTTGCAGGTTTGATGAAGATGGTTCCTCCAACATGATGAATCATGAATCGACCCAAGAAACTGATTGATGCTGGCTGTTTGAAGGATCCTTCCAACACAAACAACTGGACAAATACTTCATGGAATTTCACCCAAACAAAATCCGCGGTCGTCTGAGGAGTTTCCCAAGGGCCCGAGCCCTGGACAAATTTCCCGGCGATGCCACAGCGACGGGCGACGGGTGGCGCCTTGGAACCGTGGCGCGCGTGGCGCCGTCACGTCCGAGGGCTCCCGCCCTTGCGGCAGCCTTATGCTGAGCCACGCGTGCAGAAGTGGGTGCTGAGCCGATAAGCTTGATACCTGGTTGGGGACATAAACAGGGGCTCTCTGGGTATCCTCGAACCTGGGGTTCTCTAGGTAAAGTCGAACATCAGGGCTCTTTGGCTCTTCAACCCACCACTTAGCGACTGACTTTGAGAAGTGGTAAAACACATGGGGCCGTGTATGTCCTGGTTGGACACCTCTTGCAGGCAGCAAAAGGAACAACAAAGCGAGCGCCAAATGGAAAGGCCAAAGCAAACCACGAGGGTGTCCCAAAAAACCCTGGAAAAAAACAAAAACAGTCAACCGGCCGCTTCTAACTTTGCCCTGGCCACGTGGTGCCGGCGGCTCCCACCACCGGTGGATGCTCCATAGCTGCCGCGAAGACCTGGTCGCACGTGGCTGGTCGCGCGACATGACAAAGGCACCGAGGCACCGGGACTCGGGCCAGTCTAAGCTTGGTGGTTTGCCGATCCCTTGCTACAAGAAGAACTTTTATGTCACAACTCCAAGCGCAAAAAGGCTCAAAGTCTGTGCCAATCAAAGCCTTGCTGATGGCAATTGCGGCTCTCCTGAGAGGTCTCAGTTTCCACAGCCACCTGGGGATGCTGTAAGAACTCTCGACTCTGAACCTGAAGAAATGGTTCTGTTGGAAAGCTTGGGGCTGAAAAAGGGTTTCTTGAGGGCCTTTAACAAAACACCCAGCCCTCAAGGAAGCCCGGAGGCGTGAATCAGAATCCCGTGAATCCACAACAAAAAGCACTAGGCCACTAGGCCCTTCGAGAATGTGAATTCCAAAAGGAGCCGGATGGAAGCGTTCCTTGATTTTGAACTTCCCAAGCTCCCTCACTTGCTTGGTGGAGAGTCCAAAATGAGGAAATCCGAAACAACAACCAGGTCCTCCAGTAGAGAGGTTAGGATACGGGTACCCTTTTTCTGTAATCTATTTTAGTAGGGGAACCCTCCCCCAAAAAAAGGGAGAGAAGGGCACTACTGGTGGACATCGACAACTGCAAAGCGATTTCAAAGAAGCAAACACCCGGGTTCCGCGGCATGGCCCCCGGTCGCTCGCCAGGCACCCACGCAAAAAAAGGCCGGATCCAGTCCCGCCAGCACCTCCAATCGGAATCTCAATCAAATGCTGCCAGTGAATCATTCCGAAGATCGATCCCTTCTTTTCACTTTTTTTTTGTTAAATACCATACCCACCATACCCTGGAGTTCTGAGATGTTCTCAAATCCCGCTCCCGCTACAAAACTCAAAGCCCCGAGGTCAGCCTGCCTCGGATCCCTGGGCTTTCCTGGAAGCCTTGCGCCAACTCGCCACGGACACGGACGAGCCCCGCGCCCCGCGCCTCGGGCAGAAAGCCCTTGACTGCGAGCTCCGCCATAAGCTGCCCCGCTGCGGTGTGCAGCTCTGGAAAAGCAATGCCTGACCAGGAAAGCTACACTTTTGTGCTTTCTCTCCCCAAATCGGCATCTCTCTTCCCTTAGCCCAACTTTGGTGTTCAGAACTCTGGCCTATATTTCGTTTAATAACAAAATTATTTTGAAGGACACCCCGTATTTCCCTTGGCTCCGTCAAACTTTGGCTCAACTCTGGGGCACAATCAACAATCATTCAGATTTGTTTTCATATTCAGTCATCTCTAACCTTTTTTGGCTAGACCTCATGTTCAGATTCTATCCCATCTTTTCTCCAAAACTCACCCCCCTCCCCCCCCCGTCCCCCACCCGCCCCCTGGTCCGACCTTTGGCCCCCCGTGGACCTTTGGTCGGCACGAACCGCCGCATCCGTCCCCCGCCTTTCCACACGGCCTCCTCTAGATCCGTCACCGCCTGGCGCCAGCCCTCCATGGCGCCCGAAGAGCTGCTGGCCATGAAGGCGGGCCGCGCCAGGACCTGCCGAAGGACAACTTTCGGCGGGGTTCAGGGGAGGGGTTTGAACCAAAACCTTGGTGTTTTGAATCCAAAACACCAAGGGTAGGTTTTGGAATCCACATGGGGTTGCAATAAAACAGGTTTGGAACGCCTTTCTGTCTTGGACGTGAAAACATGGCCTAGTTTGGACATTGCAGGGGGTTGCTTGCCAGCATCGTGTCTGTATCCGACCAAATACCGCTGTCGGCCCAAACACATTTCCAGAAAAGATCCCTGTCCAAAGGCGGGCATGGACTCTCTGGTGGAGATCATTTAGGTGGAGATGTTCACCAACCATTTGGGATGGTATTCTTCGTCAAATCTCATGTGTTTTCCAAGGCAGGTGACACATGCAGTGGACGCATTATACAATTGTATAACCCTCTTCCCCTCCGTCCGTTCCAGTGGCCCTTCCTCAGGGTGCTCCAAACACCAGCAAATGGACATCTAGGGTGCTCCAAACACCGGCAAATGGACATCTAGGAGGCCAAGGGCCAGCAAATCATTCTTCTACTGGGCCTTGATCATCTTTTCACGGGGTTTCCATTGTAGAACCCCTGGATCTATGTGCGCCACCTTCCCCCGGCCTGCTGGAGGTTCAGCAGCCCCCGCAACGCTTTCAGCACCGTCTTGTCCGGCTCCGCCCGGCGATCCAGCAGCTCCCCCCCGCGCCCGATGTGGAACTCCAGGAAGAGGCTCAAGCCCTGACAGCGCACGCTACCCATTGGCTTGCGGATGTTCCTGCGGTTGGAGGAAACCCACATATCTCATGTTTGAGGAAGGTAAAAATAACGCTGGTTGCCTGACTTATCATATTTTACATATATGTTGGTTATTGTGTGTGTGTTGTTACTGTTGATCTGTGTTACTATGCATATATCCCGTGTTCTGTGTCAAACCAGCTGAAACTCTTTTGGTGGATGACAGCAAAGTTGGGTGACCGTTGGTGGGTTCTGAATATTTCTTCCGAATGGGTTGCACGCGGAGCTACCCACTGGTAAAAGCTTGCAAAACAACAAGTGGCTGCACACGGGCACATGTTACAAATGCCCAACTCTTTCACTAACAAGCTTGCCAAGTCTAAGCCGAGGCAAATGTGGCCTCGTGCATGAGCTGTGGAGTCACAATGCTCAACACACACCAAGGATTCCAAAGCCTTGGTGCCTGTTAGCCTTTGATCTCTAAGTGGATGCGCTTCGCAAGCGAAGCGAATGGCACTGGCGATGAAAGGCGCAACCTTTCTGAGCGCCTTGGGATTTACACACGGGTATGTGTGTCAAATAGAAAAACAACAACTCAATCATGGGCGGTTCCTGTTGGTTTTCCTTTTGAAACAACCTTCAAAGGGATACTCTCAATAAAACACACACGCACACACGCACACGCACACACACACCAATCCAGGTGGACCTCTAAACCCTTTAATGGACTGCATGAGGCGTTCCGTCCACCAACCCTTTTTGAGGGAACACCCCCCTCAAAATCCATAGCCATGCGGAAAATGTGTCCCCATTTCGGGGACCGCCAAAATGGTGGATTTCCTTTTAGTGTCCCTTGCAAAGGCTGCCGAGCCTCATAAAAAGGCACATCGCCCATGTGGAAAGCCATCCCATCTCTCCGCTCGCCCAATGCCTGCAGCCCGCAGGGGTCGCAGGGATAGGCCTCCTCCACCAGAGGCCCAAAGTTATACTCCTCGCGCTTGGCTGGGCGTGCGGCTTGTCCGAGTTTTGATAGGTGCTCGATCCATCGCTACTGGTGCGAAAAGGCTATCAGGTTAGTCATTGCAACATCCATTCCAGACCTGTGGGAACCCTCCAGCAACAAAGAAAACGAAGCCATTTGAAATCTCTGGTGAGAAGAACAAACAAGACTTTATATAGCACTCCTGTTACAGGTGCTGGCCCCCGGCATGCAAACAAATCTGCCCAACATCAACCATACACAAAAGGGCCCTGCCGAAAACCCTGTGAATGTTTTGCTTTTCAAGTTTCGGCTTGGGGAGATTGGTTAAGACAAAGTCAGAGACTCTGGTTGCTTTTCTTCCCAACCTGCCCGGATATCCACAGGCTTCATGCAAGATTCACCAACGTAAAGCCTTGAGGTGCGTGGCTGGAAGTTAGCCAAGTGAATATCCCTCCCTTCACCTCCCGAAGCCTCTTACAAGCCCCCCACGACGCAACCCCAAAGGTCTCAGTGACTTTCATTTCCCTAAACAGATGTCTTTGAATGGGGGAAGCCCACAAATTCTGCTTCAAGAAAATCCATGGTCAAAGGTCCTATGTGGGTCACGGTCATGGTTCCATCAAAGGGAACCGTTGTGTTAGTTGTCTGGGTTGATGCAACTAGACCCCGTGCAAAGGAACCAGTCTTTTGGCCATGCATGGGTCAAAGTCTCGTACCTCTAGTGAACATCCCAATCCCCATTAAAATGGACTAAAATGGGTGGTGCACCTACCCAAATATGGTACCATTGGTTTTGACCCGCAGCTATTAAGTATGGACAAATGGAAACCTACCTCTGGCATCGTCCACATGCCGCGCCTCCCAGAGTCTCTCCAGCTGCGTCCTCTTCAAGTTCCCAGACTCCTGGGAAGCTTCAGCAGGGGTGAGCTCAAACCAATTCTGGGGATTCGAAACAAACCGATGGTTCAAATAGAGTGTGGTGGAAATTGATAGGCTTCTGACTGTGAAGAACAGGTTCGAAACGTGGTTTTCATGTGGGAGCTCCTTTTTGGGCGGGCTTTCTGCATAGGCATCGCAAAACAACAACAGGGCACCAAAGGGCACCAACGAAAAACCCTTCCCCCATTTTCGACACCACCGGCCCCAAATCTTAGGGAGGCCCCAGGGTGTGTCGCACGGATCCACACAGGTCATCGGTTTCCCCATCGTTTTCCTTTAAAGCAACTCCTCAAACATGCCTCAGAAACATACTCTATTCTCCTTAAAAATGGCTTCTTTCCTGAAGAGTGGCACACTTAAGAAATGACATTTTGAGACAAACCACTTTTTAGCCGCTTTTCGGAAGCAACGACCGGCGCCTGACAGTGCAGCGGCACCGCCAGCGCGCGGGCGCCCGCCGCCGCCGCATGAGCCGCCCGCAGCTCCTCTGGTCGGTGGCCGAAGGTCTGTGACAAACA
Source organism: Effrenium voratum (assembly GCA_963377175.1). Lineage (NCBI taxonomy): Eukaryota > Dinophyceae > Suessiales > Symbiodiniaceae > Effrenium > Effrenium voratum. The sequence continues at coordinate 626,711 of CAUJNA010003461.1, read as the reverse complement.
GAGCCGACAAATCCAACGAAACCAACCAACCAACCAACCAACCAACCAAACAAACAAACAGCCAACAAATCAGTTGGTAGGTGGCTTGTCCGAGCAATATTCCATGCATCCCCAAACAGGAGCGAAGTTGATCAATCCGCCTGTTTGGGTGTGTTTTCGAGGGTCAGTCTTTGGGCGTCTTTGGCTTGAGGAACACAAACGGGATTCAACAGGCTTGATTCCCCGTTCATTATCCATTGGCCCATGGTAACCGCCCATTTACTTGGATTGGGCCATTGTCTGAACATGCGAATTGAAAACGTTGCGGCTGGACCCATCACGGAAGACACCAACAAAAACGCCAGGGATGGTAAAAGGCCCGGGTCTCCGCGTAGCATTTGGCTCCGACCCCGCGATCTGCAAATCGAGAATTTCCATTGCGACCGCCTGGCGGATATGATATCATCCACATGGGAATTTGTGTTGCTCTTGATAAAGCCCTGAAAAATGCTTTGAAAAGTTTTGTTCAGGTTGCCTTCTGCAACAGCCGCATTGACCTTCCCATGCTGCTACCAGCAGCGCGCACCGCACGATCCTTCCACTGTCTCGATCCCGAGTGGTTGGGATTGTGCCTGTTGTCCGTGGCATGGGTCATCAGCTGTGTTGAGCCGTTCTGACCCATGTCACCTGAAATCACTGGACACGACGCCAAAAGATTTGTTAACAAGGTAGGCATCGACAAAGGGGTGTGGACATACTGGCCCCCCCACACACCCCTGTCGATGCACACCGTCCGCAAGAAAATGCTTGCCAGATTTCTGGCCGTGTCAAAAAGGATCGGGGGTCAGTGCTCGTCCCACATCACAGCGGTGGTACGCTGGTACATGTGGTCCAGGTCGGAAGCTATGGCAGGCGTCTGTGACGTATTGATGAGCAAAGCGGAATCAAGGTCGCAGACTGGCACACAAGGGCGAAGGTCACACCGTTGTGCTTCATGCACGTTTATTCAACCTTGGGTCACGTGCAGGGAGGGGATCGACCAGTGGGACAAGGAAAGTGGGGGGCGCTGCTTCGCCACATGCGGAAAGAAGTCTCGCGCAGAGACGCAGGTGTGGGAGAGTGGGAGGCCAAAATGGCAAGCGGTATGTATTCGACCGCATGTGCACGTCATGATGTCCTATGTTTGGCGGGGTTATCCAAAGGGTTTTCCAAAACCAACCAATTAAGACAGAGGGGTCACTGGCTCAACGTCATTCATAACACGAGTGTTAACCACAACAACAGCCGCAACGCACAATCTTTCCACTGTCTTGATCCCCTGTGCTTGGGATTGCGCCTGCTGTCCGTGGCATGGGTCATCAGCTGCGTTGAGCCGTTCTGACCCATGTCACCTGAAATAACTGGAAACGATGCCAACAGATCTGTTAACAAGGTAGGCGCCGAATCGACAAAGGGGTGGCGGCCACAACTATTTATGGCTGGGATTGTCCCTTACTAACCTTCATCTACCCGGGTATTGATTGTGGCGCTGGAAAGCGTTGCGTACCTGCTGGTCCCAAAGGTCGGTGAAGGCCATGGCGCAATGGTTTGCACAAGGATCAGCGCAAGAAAAAATAGGATCCTTTTCGCCAAAATGGCAAGCGGTATGCATTCGCATACTTCAACCGCATTCTTCTAGGATCAGTCAGCATGTGCACGTCGTGATGTCCTATGTTTGGCGGGGTTTTTCAAAGGGTTTTCCAAAACCAACCAATTAAGACAGAGGGGTCACTGGCTCAAGTTTGTTATTCACAACACGAGTGTTAACCACAACATTGCAAGAATGTCAGAAGTAAGGAGATTTCTGCCCGTCTCTGTAGCATCGCTGGATCGCTCCTGCGCCACATCCGCGCGGTTCGCGCCGTCGCCGAAGGGAGGCGTCGAAAGATGCTCCAGGGCCTCGAATTCGGCATAGTGTCATGGGGCGAGTTAGTGCTAGGCAGGAGATCTGTGGGTGGTTCAAGGGACGCCAAAAAAGAGCACCGGTGTCTCTTCCTGCCACTGGGTGGGGACCCTCTCTAAGTGATGAAAGGGACACCACAAGAACGCTGAGCATTGTAAACTGTTTAGTTTAAGGGTGCAAGCCCTCTTTATTGTACACAGCCAAACGACAGAATCTTGCCTTTGACGGTATCTGGGAGCCTATGGGATTAGGGGATACATTGTGATACATTGTGATACAGTGTACACTGATGGGATGCGTGCGAAAACCAAAAACTCTCCCCTCCCCGTTCCAACAGTTCAACCGATTAGCTCCGAGAGCCAGGACATCATCTTTGCGCCCCCGGTCCACGTCTCAGGCTCGCCATCGGTTGGAACCCTGAGTCCCGAGCCCACTAATTAATTCAACCCTGTGCTTCCAGTCCATCCTCTATAGGAACTGAACCTGTTGAGCTTTGGGATGTTCATGCTGGCTCACCCTAGTTCTCCAACATAACAAAAAGAACGCAACACAACAAGAACATGCAGAATGGAAGCACAACGGTATTCCTGCTCCAATGGCCGTCTGGCCGACGAGCCAGCAAAGGGACAAGTGGTGGCAAGCAAAGACGCCAGCGGACTACTCCCATCACAGGTCAAAAGAAGAAAACAACACCCGCCTTGAAGAACTCACCACTCACCACACGGCATGTTTCGAGGTAACCTCTGTCAAACTATGTGTACATACATACCTCCAAAACTCTGTTTCTGGGTCATGCGTTTAGGGTTTAATAGGAATCTTTACATTGGTCCAAACTCCCTGCAGTTAAACGACCGATGAGTCATCCCTTCCAACCCCAGGTAAGGAAACCGGTCAAACCGACCAACTTCCATCCATTGAACCGCCTCGAGGTTCAGCTCCAGCAGCGCGGCCCGTGCCTTCGGTGGCCCATGACTCAGGGTCCAACTTCGTGTCCCCGGATTCATCAACCGGTGTTGTTGATTTGGAACGGTGTTCCCCAAAAAACTAAAGGTTCTCCACTTACATGCGACATCACTCCCCACCTGAAAAACTGGGGTTGACTAAACCGCACGGGGTTCCGACTACTTTCAGCCAACCCCAGAGTACGGCCAACCATCAGACTTTTCATAGTCGGTTTCATATTTCGTCAACTTGAACATCTGAAAAACAAACGGAGAAGACTCCAATGCGCTGGAGCTCACCCTCCACTCAAGGCATCGATCCACGCGGCCTCTCGATCCGCGCCAATGGCACAGGACTCCAGCAACGAGCTGGTGTGCCCAGCGAAGAGGGCGCGCAGATTGCGGGAGACCTGGCACTGAGGGTGTACGGGTTCCACCCCCTCCCCCCCCGCGCGGGTGTTCCCTGAAAGGCCCATGCAGAAAGATTCTCGGAAAAAACCTAAAGCTAGGTTGGACGATTCCACCCCCTGCTGAAGCCATGGTTTAAGCAGCTGTTTAAACAAAGGATGAAAAAAGGGGGCTAAGGTCTAGTTGTTTAAACGACTTTTGCCTAGCCCTTAAACCCGGACGAGGTTTGGCCTTCCAAATCCGCACTGAACATAAACGGGATTTAAATTGCTTGTTTCACCCCAGATGGTCATCTCTCCTCTGCAAAATGTCAGCTAATGAGACGGCCTCTAGCCCCATCTGAGCAACCAACGGAAGGTTTGCTGACCACACATCTCTTTGAAGCATGGAGCTCAGCACGCCTGAGACACATCTGCTCTCGGGCCGCCCCTTTCAATTCGCATAAGTCTCGGCCAACCTGCTGAATGCATGGCTGAGCTTTTGGTTCAGGTCCCTACCGCAAAGGGTCAGATTGAATCATAGATTTGCCTGTGTCAGTTCATGACTATCAGCATGTTTGTTCAGTCATAACTGTCGTCATGTTGTTCTAATTCATTCGGTCATTCAAATATGTATGATGTAATCCCCGTCATATTCTCACTCCTTTTTACCCTTGATTATTATCAACTATTACAATTCACCATCACTCACTTTTCTCATTCACGTGTGTCTTCACCTCTCCCTCTCTTTCTCTGGCTCTATCTCTCTCTCTCTCTCTTTCTCTCTCCCTGCTGCCTCATGACTGTGCCAAGTGCGCACTTCTCCGAAACCGAGTGAATCATGTCATGATTCACCAACCTGACCAAGAGATGGACCACAAGAAAGACACCTTTTTTGGGTTCAGGGTCACAAGCGATCTGCCCAATGTTTAAACCACCGCAACCCGTTGGTTTCTGCAAAAACCGTGGGCTGATTCTTTGGCGACATGGAGTCTTCCAGGGCTCCGATGTGCCGGGGCATCGCCGGCGCAGCTTAGAACTTGGAATTGATACGTCAAAACACATTTGAGGTCTGACGGTGAAAACATGCTGGTACTTGACATTAAAGAATTCGAATTGGACAATCTGCGCGTTGCCTATTTTTGTGGACATTTAGTCTGTCTGACACAGCATTTCTGCGACTAAGATAGTGATGGGCGGAATGGACTTCGTCTTCCGTGGTTTGCCTTAAGTGCAAAAAGATATCTGACTCTTAAGCATCACATCCATGAGAAAACTCGCTCAATATTGGCACCCCTACGAACCTCAGCTACCCTGTGATGTAATATAGGCTTGCTTTCCATGGATTCCCTTGATGACCAAAAAGCTTGCACGTGGGTCTGTCTCAAACTGGGGAACCTCATGTTGGTTTCCAGGAAACCAACAAAGGGAATTGTCACTTGCTTATGGCCTTTTCTATGCATGTGTGTCTTTTGTCTACATATTGGGACCGCTTTCACGATCGGGGGAGAGCAGCATATATCTTTCTTGCATTTCAAGGGTGCATGAATATGCCACAAACCTTCTCCGAATCTATCATCTTAAGTCTTCATCCTTTGTTTGGTCTACCTGGAGTCTCCATGACCTCAAAAACCTGGGTCCATAGCCCCTTCATTTAAGGTAATGAGCGCATTTTGGGGGGGTCATACAAATGCCAGGTATGGACCTCCTTCCTTCTTCGTTTGGCTCGCCTTCAGGTGCATCTCCACCCAGGCCGCCGTGTTGCCGCTCTCCGGCACCGGCCCAGCCAGCGGCGGGTCCCGGCCGCCTCGAACCCGGCTTCGGTGGAGGCTTCGGAACAACGGCCCGGTGGTGGAAATACGTGGGAAATCCAAGGCAAACCAAGTGGAGCCAATGCAAATTGGGAAATCCGGTGGTGGAGCCTCTCTTCCGAGTTGAAACAAATTGGGAAATCCCAGGCAAACCTTACACCAGCCGCCTTGGGAGCACCTATTTGCGCAAAAACACCCGCATGAGCTGGCTTGTAAGTCTTCTTTTCTTTGGTAGACATTTTCTAAGGAAAAGCAGCCAGTTTGCTTTGTGTCTGGTGATAGATACCCGAAAGTCTCGGGAGCCATACAAGAGGCTAAGAAGTAGTCCTACCATGTCCCAGCCGCTGACAAAAGTAAGTAACAGTTGCTGCGCAGCAAGACTCCACAGAAACGCTTGCCCAAAGGACCTTAAAGCGAACCATGATCACCTTGTAGGTTGCCATGACCCACTAAACTGTATGATTATTGAGGTCAAAAGCCCAAACCAGGTTGAGTACCTGCCGTGAAAAAGTGAAGGCAGAACGTTGCCCCCGGATATTTTTCCAACAAGGGTGGTGGTTTGGGGATTGTGGAAACCATGATAGAAAAGACTGCCGTCATGTTTCGCATTCTAGTCGGGGACCCACCAAACATAATTAAGCCCAGATGGTATCCTCAACACCAACCCTTCCAGAACCCTTCCAGACCCACTTGCCGGCTCCCAACCACTCTGGAAATTTGGGCAGAGGCCCCAAAGCTGTCACAAAATAGGATTCCATCTGCCTTTGGCCCCCTGTCCCTCCGGGGCGCCGCAGTGGTGCAGCATGCCGGCAATCTGGGCCAGCGCTTGCCGTGCCAGCTGTCTAGAGGTCTCCGCCAGGCCTTGACATGCGCATTACACAATCTCAGCTGACGGACACGTGTAGAAACCTAAGTTTGTTTTCCGTTGGTCTCCCCTTGCCAGGGCACACATTTCTACCGTGGATAGACAAAATCCACGCACCCAAGCGTCAGCCGAGCGCTCGGCGCCTCTGCAGGTTTGCCCTTGTCCCGAAAGACAGTGTGCGAAATAGCCCTTGGTTTTGTTGACTTCCCTGGAAGCCAAACAGGGGATGGGTGCTCTCTTCCAGACCCCCCATTCAACAACCAGGAAATCAAAGAGGGTCCCCTCTTTGGAGCTGTTGAAGAGGAAATCAGATCGCAACGTTTGAAAGGGAAGTTTGTTTGCGAATTGGTGCAAGAATCACGCTGAAGGGGGGTAACGTTTTTAGGGTTTCTAGAACTGGCCCAGGGGTAGAGGCTTGGCGTGTCGAGCAGTGCTTGAGGGTTTCTTTATCACTCAGAGAAGTATCTCCCGCTTTGGTTTCGGCAGAGTTACTGTGATCCCGCATGGCGCTTCTTAGCCTTTTGAAACAAATCAAGCGAACACGATCCAAAGGAGAACTGACTTTGGCCTGCCTCAAACTGACGGGTCCAGTTTCCCACAGGCAGAACGAACTACACCGGACGCTGTCACGGCCGAAAAAGAAAGACTTCTGAACTGCGAAGTGAAACAGCGATGGACTAGAACAACTGGGCCAAGGCTTGGTGCTAGCCAAGCTAATTGGCACCATGTGAGCCGCGGTCAAACTTACATGTTTCCCCCAGAGGACATTTGACAAGTAGTGAGTCTCCTGGTTTGTGCCGGGAATTTTCAGAGTCCTCCCACAGACTCCCACGTCCCTCCCAAATTAATCATAGACTGCCGGAAAGAATCTAAACCTTATGTGGACTTAAGTCCTGTCAACAAGTTGGACAATACATTTGTGTGAGCTGCCAAATGGTCGCCCCTTTACACCTCTTAACCCTCCTGAAGGCAGCCCAGAAAAGGAAACTACTACACAGTCTGTCTCGAGGCCACCCCCAGTTAGGGCTCATTCACGCCAATGGGACAATTGTGTGACCCCTAGTTCTTGTGGACACTTTGCGTGGCAAAGTGAATCAAACCAATATCAAATCCAACAAGCCATGATGCTTTGAACCCGAGAGCACACTTACCTCTTTGAGAAGAGGCACGAACGGAATGGGCACGCGCTTCCGCACTGCCGGCGCCGTCCAGTTCTACCTGATACCTGAGTCAATCAGTGCTCAAAGGTTGATGTGAGCACAGTCAAAATTACCTGTTCCAAGAGGTCATGGAAAGATGAGTGAGTTCCCTGACTTTTGTAGGACATTTGGTGGGTTCCCTGTGCCCTGCCTCATATCTGCAGCATGTCGGAGACCTGAACCATGAAAGGTCCTTGACACACAGTCATGCCGGAAAACATCAGCCATGTTCAAAGCAACCATCAATGGAGTCCAAGATAGAGTGAGTTCAAGAATAGACTCAGGAGTAGATACCTCGTCAATAGATGGTTTTGAGCTTTGTCGGCCTGTGTCCCCGCTGATTTGGCAATAAGTAGTATCCTGCACCAAGCCAATAATGTCAAAGCAAGGTTGTTTTCTTGGCGCTGGCTTGATATCTGATTTTTGCCGCTTGTTGTCAAGAGTGGAAAACAAATGGCCACATGCATCAATCCAGTACAGCTACACGTCTACGGGACAGCAGTGGTTGTGGTGCATTCAGGAAAGTACTTCAACTTGCAAAAACCCTCTCTCCTGCGTCCAAGCTAATGAATGATGAAGCATATCTTGAGCCGCACAGCCAGTTGGGGCACTTGCCTTGCTACAAGCAGCAAACCACTGCAATAATCCTATTGCCTTAACCCCCCGGAGTGAATTCATCTCTCAGGGGAACTTCAACGTGGGACATCTGGATCCTAACTGCAGGGCAGATTGTACTTGCACTCAGCTCACTTCAGGTCAGGATTGCCGTGTAAAGTGGTCAACCAAGAAAGGCAGCAGAGAGAAACCTCCAACTTGTACGGCCTCCAACCTGCAGTCTCACCGTTTTTTCCTGGGTCGTGTCGAACCAGCGCTTTCCTTGGAGAGTCGACTAAGGAGAACAGCACCGTGCCTTGAAACCAAAGCAATGACTCTTCTAAGTGTACCTTTTTCTGGGGCTCGTTTCAAGAGAACCAAAAGGAAACCAAGCTTCCCCCTCGAGTCGGCCGAGCGGCTGTAGCTCCGCAGCGGCCGGCCACAATTCTGCCAGCTCCTAAGGGGGGAGACTGGGAAACTGGGTTGTTCAATGGGATCAACGGGCTACGAATCTTCACTTTAGGACTTTACGGACCCTTTGGTGGACATCATTTAGGTGGGGATTTATGTCCACCAACCATTTTTATTGAGGGGGGTCCAAACTCAAGCTTGTATCCAAAATGAAGTATCTATCCAGTGAACACCAACTAGCAGAACAAGGGTTCCATGGTCAAACGAGGGTTCTTAGTTCGGGTGGCAAATGGGAAATGTCTGGTAAGCATACAAAGTAGCTATTGACCATGGTTGGACCGCTACACCCTATTTGAACAATGTTGCAACTATGCACACTTAACAAAGCAACACAAAGCAAAACAAAACAAAACAAAACAAAGCAAGCAGGCAGGCCGGCAGGCAAGCAGGCAAGCAAACAAGCAAGCAAACAGGCAAGTAAACAAGCAAGCAAACAAACGATGCAAACAAGCGATACACAAAAGCCAAAAAACACACAAAACAATTAAAAAAAAGAAAGAAAGAAAGAAAGAAAGAAAGAAACAAACAAACAAACAAGCAAACAAACAACCAACCAAACCAACCAACAAACCAACCAACCAACCATCCAACCAACCCAACCCAACCCACCCACCCACCCACCCACCCACCCACCCACCCACCCACCCACCCACCCACCCACCCACCCACCCACCCACCCACCCACCCACCCACCCACACCCACCCACCCACCCACCCACCCACCCACCCACCCACCACCCACCCACCCACCCACCCACCCACCCACCCACCCCACCGTCCGACCGACCGACCACCCAACCAACCAACCATTCAACCCACCAACCAACCAACCAACCAATCAACCCACACACCCACCCACCCACCCACCCACCCACCCACCAACCAAACAAACAACGCAAAATGAGACACGGCAACTAGCAACACCAAAGAAAACAAAACGAAACAAAACAACACACAGCAACACAATCAAGCAAGCGAGAAAGCGATCAAGCAAACATACGACACACACACACACAAAAGCAAAGAACCACACAAAGCAACAACAAACAAACAACACAAACCAGGCAAACCAGACAAAGCAATCCACACAAAGCAAGACAAATTAAAACAAAGCAAGCCAGCCAGCCAGAAAGCAAGCAAGCAAGCAAGCAAGCAAGCAAGCAAGCAAGCAAGCAAGCAAGCAAGCAAACAAGCAAACAAGAACGCAAGCAAACGAGGTCGCGGGTTCGCTTCGGTCCTAGTTGCTGGCTCGCTTCGGTCCTAGTTTTCATCTCGCTTCGGTCCTAGTTTCCTTACTCGCTTCGGTCCTAGTTTCTTCGCCGTTGACTATGGTGTTTGAGAGGCAACATCCTTGTCGACCCCACCCCACCCGGCATGTCTTGTTGTTAGGTGTTTGAGAGGCAACATCCTTGTCGACCCCACCCCGCCCGGCATGTCTTGCTGTTAGGTGTTTGAGAGGCAACATCCTTGTCGACCCCACCCCACCCGGCAGTTCTTGTCCTTGTCGACCCCACCCCACGCGGCATGTCTTGCTGTTAGGTGTTTGAGAGGCAACACCCTTTGCGTGTGTCCTGTTGTTAGTGCTCAAAAAGCTATCTTCCACTGCGCCTGAAGTGATCCAAAAATTGCGACAGAAGTGATCCGCAAATGCTCAAACTACGACCAAAGTGAGTGGATTTCAGCTGCGACCAAAGTGATCCAAAAACTGCGACCAAAGTGATCCCCCCGCCAGCAAACGACACCAACAAGCCACATAGATAAAATCAAAAATAAACACAAAGCAACAACAAACAATAACAACAAATCAAACAAGCAAACAAGCAAAGAAGCCAACACAAAAACAGGCAAATACAAAAGCTAACAAACGACCCAGGGCGGACGGCACCTCCAAGTTCAGACAAAGCTGTCCGCAAAGGCAAAGCCATATCCGTTGAGCAGCTGGATCAGCTGATGCAACTGAAACACATGAGTATTCCCCGGGTGCAAAGGTTTGACCCATTGAGATGCTTTGCATCAAAGCCTAGGAAGTGCAGAGCAAGTTCTCAAGCAGACTTGAGGCTGCAAGGACACAAGCAGCGCGGGTTTCAGTATTTCTTGAGCAAAGCCATGTATTCCCTCCAGCTTTTGCCACTGCCTTTCAGGAGGAACACATGCGGGGTCTTTTTCGATGGCCCTTTCTTGGGATGGCTTGCAGGGCAAAACCAAGGAAGTCCACCCCTTTTTAGGGGTTCACCCATCCATGGTTTGACAGTTTGACCCCCTTCAGAAATCCCAAAGGAAACTCCAAACGGACAAGTCAACCTGAAGGGAAAAGTTGACAAATGCCTAGGGCCTTGAGTCTCCAGAACTATTTAATACGATTCCCATGAAGATTAGGCCACCTCCCAATAAGGGGCCTTCATCGTTGGCGACCTTGCTTTACCCCCGGAGTGAACTCGTTATGAAGGCTTTTGGCCAAGCTGGTTGTTTTTCTGCGTCAGACCTGCTCCGCCGTTTGCTTTATGCCTCTCTGAACAGGACATCACAAAGGGTCCCCATGTTGTCAAGCCTACTCAGTCACAAGGCTCTCCTCGTTCCTTGCAATACCTCTCGGCACAAAGGATGCCTCAACAGGCCGGAGGAGTGGATATCCGAACATCAAGAGTTCCCAAGAATGGGTACCCAAACACAAATCAGAAAGAGAAACAAACCCGTTTGCTTCAGTTGCCAATTGCAACCCTCATGTTGATTACCACCCCTCAAAAAGAGTTGCAGCAAGAAAAAAGAACAACCACATATCTCCGAAGACTTCTTCGCGGCTCTTTCGTTCCCAACGAAGAGAATCCACCGGTCTCCTCGCGCAGGAACTGGCTCCAGTTGGCCGCGAAAGTTTCCCGGAACCCGTGGAGCGTGTGGCCCACGAAGTAGGCCTCCCGTTTCGAAACGGAGAGGCGTGAGAACTATCTTGCTGGTGCTCAGTAGGGAATGAGGGAATGAGCCCTATAAACATCGTTTGTGGTGTCCTTTACGGGGACCCCAGGTTCATTCCCTCATTCCCTGCTGAGCACCAGCCAGCTATGGGTCAATATTTGTTGCGGCTTGGTTCCCCTTTTGGGAGTGGTTTAAAGGGAAACCGAGAGGCCAATATTTCGATCATTTTGGGGGTCCCTGAACTTTAGCACATACAGTTAAAGTTGTCGTCGCGAGGTATTTCATGAGAGGCTTGCTTGGATGCACCTGGACTGGGAGCCATATCTCATGCTGATCAAACTGCATTTCTGCTCAAAATGCGACCCGTGCACGGCCTGATCCGCTTATTTGCGCTTCCGCGCAAATAAGGTTAAAGATTTGTGCCATTTGTTTTGTTAGGGTACCCTCTTTGGGGATGGTTTGAAGGGAAACCAAAGGGACACCCCCATTCTGGGGAGTCCCCTATTTTGACTCAACCCATATTGGAAATACTAAAGGATTAGGTCGCAGACTAGTCAAACATCATGTAATCTCCTTCTGCATTGCATGGTCATTGCCCGACGAGTCAATGCCAGGCATCGAGCAGCGCTTTGCGCCCATGGACTAATCCAATCTGTGAAGCAGCTTGCTATGCGCCCTCGCTATCCCAGAATAGAACCCCTTGCAACATTGCACACATTGTGGGTGCTGATGGATTCGCAGCTGATTCGTTGGCCTTTGCTCGCGTGTCTTAGGCGGCAGGCATATCAAGCCTGGCAACTTCGGCCGTGGGTTCGAGCTAGCCCCTAGCCGGTCAGACGGCCATGAACAATCACTGTTGAACAACACGCGCAGTTGTCTGGCTGTTGTCAAATAGAATAAGTCAACGTCAGATTCCCGCTTTCAGAATAGCAACGTCATGGAGTCAAAGCAACTACACGGAACAACAGACAGACACACACACACACAAAACAAAGCGCCTGATCTGGATCATCGAAGCGCACGCCTTCCTCAAGTGCATATTCCTGCAGGGCGCGATGAAAAAAGGCAACGCGGCACCCTGGTAAAATTCGTGTCAGGATACAGCACCCAGCTCTTTGCAAGGCAGTATGGTGGTACACCGAAGCCTATGTTCGACAAGTGAACAAGTAAGAAACAATATTCAGAGATGTGCTTTTCCTGCAGGCCTTGGGAGGGTCTATGGGCCACGGGGCATCCATGGATTTCTTAGCTTACCTCCCACATACCACCCCCAAAGGGCCCATGAAGCCTTTACATTGTGCCCACGTTTGATTTTGGGAGAAGTTTGGGGATTGCCTACTCACACTAAACCGCAAGAATCACTTGGGCTGTGCTGGTCTTCCAAAATTGGTGGGCCCCTATCGAATAGACTCAAGAAAAGCAAAGATCTTGATGAACACAACTCTATCCAAAATGGAGGCGCACGCCCCTCTTGTAAAGGGAGCGGTGAGTGCGGTTGCTTGCTTTTTTGCCTGGTGCAATGCAGGGCAACATGGGAGGAAGGAGTCTACTGGTATCTACTGGTCCACTATAGTGACATTCTGCTAAATCAATCTACCCTCTAGCTTGGGTTTCAGGGGGAAACCCCACCCGAAAGTAATCTTCAGCACCCCTTAGAAAGCCCACTGGGGCTGCACTTTGGCCATATCTAGCCATCCCGCCTGCCACCCATGGATCTGCTTCCTTGGCTCGCGGCTTCTTTCGGAGTCGAGGCCTGGGGCCTGCTTTGCCGCTGGTTTTTTGTCGAGAAACCAGCGGAATCCGTAGGAAACAGTCGAAGCGCCAGGAGAAAGTCCGCTCCAGGCGACGGCAATGCACACACCTCTTGAACAAGCAGCATGCTAACATGCTGTGTCTGTATCTCTCCTCCGGGTAGCCACGACACTAGAGAAAGCACATGGACACCCATTGGTTGAACAATCTCTCCCGCCATTGTAAGAAACATTCATGTGCTGGCTAGGTTGTGGATACCGCTTTGCAGCATATCCCTTCCAATTGCACAAGCAAGTACTGAATTCCCGCGATAGCTATAGTGCTCAAAATGCGTTTCCAGTGCTCCCGAAATCCGTGGGTTGGGATTTGTTGGAAGTGACCGAAACCTCAATCTCAAAAAGCCTGGTCGCCTGCGACTGTGGCAACTGGATACATTACACGTTCCGGCAGGGCTAAAACAAAATATGTTTTCCCTTATATTCCACTATCAACACGCGAAGAACAACCCTTGAACAAAAACCATTGCCACATTGCCCACTGGGCACTGTTTCTATGGCGTGCCACAGTGACGCCAATAACGCACACAAATACACGTAAACACACACACACACACACACAAAGGCTGGGTTTTGCCACACACACACACACACAATTCGGTTTACGCTTTTTAGGAAAAACAGCCCAATGGAACGCGATGTCCCTCACAAATACAATCTCCCGGAATAAATATGTAGTCTGACATAGTCTGACCAAACTGACGGTCGTTTGGCGGATTCCCAATTGATGCTGCGGAATAGTGGTAACATATTTAAAGTACTGTCGCAGAAAACGACGATTATTAAAGCCAATTGTTCAAGTATATCTCTGATGTACATAGTGCTCAGAGTGCCAGTCTATTTCAGATAGTACTTAATGCCCCCTCTTGTGGTTGCTTATCCTAGAAGCAATTGCTGGAATTATGATCCCCACACAAGAAGAAGCGCTAGGAGCCTTGGTTTTTGGCCGGGGAAAGCCTGCACTTCCCAGAGGTTCTCAATTCCGACCCTTCGAAGGGTAGGCCAGGTAGGGTTGGGCTTAAAATGAGGGAGGGGATCCCTAATCCGCAATCAGTGGGCACTACAAGAAAAACAACTACAGTACCGTCTCCTCAAACTGATTTTGAACCACGGTGGCCCGAGTACCGACAGGCGGCAGGATGTCGTCGCTGGCGCGGCTGGTGCCGGGCCTCGGAGAAAACTTGCCAGTCATTCGGGAACGAGGGAATGACCCTCTAGGAACGCTTCCTTGCGGCTTCCTTTAAGGCTTAAAGGGATCCTGTTCCGGGTCAATGAGGGTTTCCTAAGTTGGTAGCCTAAGAAAGGAACCTGCGTCGTGGATGAGTTGGCAAACAAACCAAGTCTTTGCAAGATTGCCACCATTGCCCAGTTGTACATACACAGTTCAACAACTGTACCGAAGATGGCTCCAAGCAGACCAAGGTGCCAAAAAGGGGTCTGCTTCTGGGTAGATTGCATGAGTCATAGGGCAATCCCAGGCTCTAATCCAAGTGCGAGCAAAGGATAAAAGCTAACCAACAAAGACATCAACGAAGAAGAAGCCATGTAACACTGGCTTGTGTCCCTTTGAGAAAGGGGCTTCCCCAGAAAAGACTTCCTGTTCGTACAGCTTCCCTTGTGCATCTTCAACTGGTGTCCCTCAGAGGTCGATTTGGACAAAACCGCAACGCCACTGAAACAAAACAAATTGATCTAGTGACTGATATTTGATAGCCTTGAGCCACTAGAACTGGTGTATGATTATTCGCGCTGACCCAAGGCACAGTCTTGTTGGGAAGTCTTGGATCAAATGCACTACTCTAATGACACTCAGAATGCTCTTCCAACTAGCTTCTGTGGTGCCTGTGTGTCTGTGTGCCTGTGCCCGTGTGCCTCTGTGCCTCTGTGCCTGAGCACCGATGTGTCCTTGTGTCTGGTCTCTGTGCGCCTCCGTGCGTCTCCGTGTGTCTCCGTATACGACAGCCTTGTTGTTCAGGACACAGTGGGGACGCCCCAAAATCTGCCCTCCTTAATCTGTGACAAACGTGGTTCTGAGCAACTCAGGGCTCATCAGTACCAAACTGAGAAATGTGGAAAAGCTGGGACCATTGTCGGCCTTCCTCTCACTCGAGACTGCCTGTTGTCCACAGCGGGGAACCAAAGGTTGCTCCCTCCGATTTCAAAGTGTGGCTTCCCAAATGGTGTCGCCTGTTCATCGGCAAAAAGGGTCCTGTGAGATGTACAGGCTGCAAATAGGGGTGCGCCTTGCAAATATGGCGAACACCCCATACCAATGCATTTCCATGTATATTAAGGTATTGGCACTGAAGTATGTATTCCTATTTTGGAAAGTACACAAATGAAAGCACTGGGCCAAACACACTGGATTACAGAGGCCCAGTGTGTATTCAAAGGTTTCGGCTCTGATGCGCCAATTCTCAGTCGCTACAGGGGTCACTGGATTTCCTCTCACCGATCCCAAGCGCCCCGCCAACCTGGGTCCCACGGCAACTCGCGCCCCCCCGTCTTTGTGGCATTCTCTTCCTGCGCCGAGTCTCAAAAACCCTTCCCACTGCAATTTGATGTGCCCGAAAAAAGGGGAGGTCTGGAACTTCGATGTCCTGTTTACGCACCGTCTTCAAACACTTGGTCCTCATTCTTCAGACAGACCCGGACAGTTGTCAAGAGAAGTATCAATCAGGTATCCCAGCAGGTAGAAAACAGGACTTACTCGGATTCTTGGGAGTCTGCCCACAACCCCGTCGATCCTCCAAAGTGTTATGCCACCAAAAAGCCAGAAGAAATTGAAGTACGCGCGCTCTATCTGTAAAATTGCCTCACGCATTCCCATCACCCCTCTAGTGGGCAATCAGGGTGGTGTTGGTGTTCCTTTTGTTTCAAGCTGATGGCTACACTCGGTTTTTTGCCGTAGCACTCTCTGTTCTGACAAGTGACAAGGCTGCCACTTGGCCTCTCTTACAGCTGTGTGCATGTGTGTGTGTGTGTGTGTCCCTAGGCTCCCCTTGACTCCCTACAGCTTCCTTGGGGTACAGAAAAGCTTCCTCAAAACCGGAAAGAACAGCAGGGCTCCCCACCAGCCCACTTCCTACCCCGCTTGGAATTAAGGATGCCATACTCTGTTCAAACATACTCATCGTTGTTGTACATTTGACTTCTACTGACCATCGTTCCTCCAAGTGGCCGTGTTGCTTTCTCGCCATCTGGGCGGCAGAATAGAAGCAGTTCCCCCCCCCACGCCCCGAATCCCCCAGTCTTTTCTTGCCATGCAAACTTGATTTATTAGTCCTTGTCCGCACAGCATCCAAAGCGAGTGATTCAACGACAGGGGCAAGGCCACTAAGAGCCCTTCACAACACCGGTACTGTTTTGCATGTTGCTGAAGTGCCACCCTTTCGTCACCAATTGAAAACAGAAAGCTCGCCAAAGAAAGGCATCTCCACCCCGGGTTGACCCCTTCAGCGAACTCGCTGAGACTTTTTTGCAAACCCACTTCCCAGGTGGTGGTTCCAGGCATGTCATCAAACAACACAATCAGGGGAAACTGCTATGCCACGGCAAAAGGCAATAAAACTGGATTGGCTTACCTGCCTTGCCCTAAAAATCGTATGGTGAAGGGAGTTCCAAATTTGCTGGCTGATGTCTGATTTTAAACTCCTGGGCTACCCAGCCTCAGCCTAGGATTTTGTGCAACCCCAAAAAGAATTAGTTGAAACGCTTTACAAGGGGCCTGAAAAGGTGCTTGGTGCCTTTGATTCGCCGATTCCAACCCCTTTTGGAAAAGTCGCACCCTCCCTGCCTCCTCCTCCTCATCTGCCCAGCCTTCCGCACCCAGGCCGTCCCCCTTCACCAGAGCTTCCTGGCAAGGGGAAAGGGGCCCGGGGCGGGAAATCTTGCCCAGAAGCAATCAACACTCCTTCGGAGAGACAGCTGAAAATAAGGGACACCAGGAAAGCAGCCTTCATCATGGGTCAGGTCGCGGTCTTGAGTCTCGAAGAGGATTTAGATGCTAGAAGCACAGGGGGGGCCAACCGATTCTTCCTTGAAACATCACCACCCCCCCACAAGGTGATGCTCAACACTGGCACGACCCCTCAAACTGGCGCTATTGACAATGTGGGCAAGGGCACGGGGTCGAGGGGGAGGGAGGAAGAAGAGAAAAGCACAGGTTTGCTATGCGGTGCCATGCCTCGTGATTGGTTGACATGCGATCTTTAGGGAACATATTTGAGCCAATCGCCTGTTTTACGTTGATGCTAGTCAAACATCCCTTGAAGCGGTCCATGGCATATGCTTGTTTCACCCAGGTTTGCAACATACCTCATTGAAATCATTTGCGTTGGGGGGCTGAAAATCAGAAGCCAGAGGCTCCTGATGTCATTACCTAGATCCCTTAGCTTTGCAAGCAAGCGGCAAACCCGCCTGAGCTCATGCTCTGGAACCTTCTGGATTCAAAAGCAAGGGACGGCATACAGAGGGCCCATCTAGTCTAGTTCCCTAAAACGAGGTCAACGGGTTGCTCCGCTCGGGCTCGTCTGTCTTTTCTAGGGGTGCCACCGAAAATCCCAGGTTTTCGGGGATTCCCAAGTCCTGTGCGTCAACGAAAACATCTCTCGAAAGGAGTCCGCGCTTCCCCGAACAGGAGCATAGTCCGGTATGGCGCTCACCTGTCATCATGAGCTGCAGCTAAAACATGAAGTGTCCCTTGGTTACCTGCTATGGTGCCAACTGGAAGCACTGGATACAGCACGGGAATCACCGTGAAAGCTGGTTCAGGTGTGCGCGGAAGACTGCACCCAGTCCGTCAAAACCCGCTCCTTTGCCAGGTTCAGAATGCGCATCTGGAAGTCAAACTTCACCTGAATGTGAGACAATCGGGCTTAGGTAGAAAACAAGACGATCAGCCACCTAAGCGGGTCAGCATAGTTGTCATGTAACTCACAAGGAGGGGCAATAAAGCCCAATGCGTTACCCATGCTACCGTAGCAGAAAAGCAGTATAAGTGCGGCAAGTGGGCCTGACACTATCATTATCACTGTACTTTGCCGATGGCCTCGTTAGAAGGAGACTCAGCCCAAACCCGAGTTCGGAATGTGTCAGGAATGGTGGGACCTATCCAATGCCTGGTGCCAGGTTCGATTCCTTTTCCGAGAAAGTATGCGGGAGAGTTCTCGACGGCCGAAAGATGCTGCGTCTGTTCGGGGATGTGTCCGCCTTTTGTTGCGAACATCTGAAGCCACTTGGGACACCACCCACGGGAAGAACTCATGCCGATCATCCACATCAAACCAAGCCTTCAGGAGGGTGGCGATGCTCAGGTTCCACATCTGTGCAAAACAGAATCATAGTATCAGTTGCTCGCATGGAGAATGGACGAATATGAGTTTGATGGTTCCTTTGGACATTCCCCAAACCAGGAGCCCCATCAAACGGTGAGCGTGACATTGCCCCACTTTAAGAGCTCTTTCCGAAGAAGAACCGTGACGTAGTTGATACACATACACAAACATCTGGGTGAGTTACAATAATTCACCAACTTGAAACGATTCATGGACTCCCAAGAAAGGATTCTGCGTCCTGGGCGCTAGGATTTGACAAAAGGCTTGAGATAGCCATGTCGGTTTTAGCTACCATGCATGAGACGTGTCCGTCAGATTCATAGCGAAATGGAGGGTGGAGCACGTTTTGGATGCTTGATTGGAAACCAAAAGGGAACAAACCCTTTCAGGGCGACTCCGTAGGATGCAACAACCCCCCCCCCCGCCAAACCCCCCCCCCCCAACTCTTTCCGCGCCTGGTCTTCAAAGATGTTCCTCCGGAACCGGCGGGCGATGTTTCCTGAATTGCCAAGGCGCCCCCACCGGTGAGTATCAAGGGCGTCCTTTACCCAAAAGATCAACCAGGTTCTCCTGTTCACTCTCCTGCCTTAAACAGAGATGCTACACTGAAAGTGCAAGCTCCCTGGTCCCCTTCAAATCTTGAGAAAACTCACTTGGAATTAGCCCATCAAGCGATGTGTGTTTTTATTAGCTAAACGGGGAAATATGGAGACCCCTCAAAGAACAGCTCGAAAATCGCCCGGCGGCATTCCAATGTTGTTATAACAAAACATATCGGATTTGCGCTTTGTGATCGTGCATGTTGAATCGGTCCACAAGCGGTCCGTTGACTAAAAGCAGCTCTCACGCTGGCCCGTACCACTGTGCTATAATGTTGACCCAGGATTCATAAACCCGTCCCACTATTAGGGGGGTGTTCCCTGCAAAAGTGATGAATCCCCACTAAAAGGGTACACCCCCCCTATTAATCAACCAGGGGTTTATGAATCCGGGGTTAACAATAGTACAGATATCGATTTGTGTTGGCAGCGGGTAGATTGCACTGCTTGCGTCTTGAACACTTTGCACCTCCTCCTTGTAAAAGCGTCCCGGGCTTGCCAAATGGCAAGCCAAGTGCGGAACTTGCGACAATTTACCCTCCGCACAAGTGCTGCTTGCTTGCTCCTGCCACGAAAATCATGCTACAGGGAATGAAGTAACCGCGACTCTGAGCAAACGACTTCAGGACAAGGTCCCCATATATATATATATATGTATATATTCATGTCCATATATCGCAAGACAAATATAGACATGAGACGTTAGAGCCAGAAATTTCGGTTGTGATACATACCTCTGAAGGAGGTGCCATGAGGTGCCCTTCCAAGGAGCGGTAGGCGCGGCGGATCGCCTTCTCCTGGCCATGAAGGCTTTGGTCCTCCACCGGCGGGGCCTCAGCGGGTCACGGGGCTAAGGTCACAAGGACCAGCCAAATGCGGCTTCCATTCGAGGCTTCCCCAAGTGTTCACAACTGTTACGTGGATCTTAAGTGAAAAGATGGAAAAAACACATGGAAAACCACTGCCGTTTGAGGGGAACCCTTTTTTGGAGAAACACTGAGTTGAGCCGCACCCAAAACTCCCCTTTTGGCCATTTCAATGGGGTTGTAGTAGGCCACGAATAAACCATTTTTGCCCATGCTGATAGAGCCAAAAGCCAATGGATTTCGGGTGCTGTTTTTTCTTCTTGAAACTGTCCCCCACCAATGGAAGCTAACTATCGGAAGAAATGAGTACACAACCACAACTCGGGGGTAAAAAAGCTTTGGGGGAAGTGAACACCTTCTTGGAAAGTCAAGGTGAACTGTTCCCAGTGCCTGGCACTGAGTCAAATGTTCTTGCCAAATATTACAGCATCTGCTACTTGTGCCTTCGTGCATTTCTTCTGCAGTGCTTTCCCTATGAACTGGCACATTGCCCGCCGCCATCACAGCGGCCTCGGAACTTCGGAACTGCTACATTCGCAGAATGTCTTTTCTTTCCCGTACAGCCGGCATCATTCGCCGTCCGTAAGCCTCGCTGCAGAGGGAGAAAGAGAGAGAGAGAGAGAGAGAGAGAGCAGAGCGCTGCACAATCGAGGCCAACAAGCCACTATTGTTCTTTGAACTCTTGGGCATTGGCCCAGCCCTAGGAGACAAATCGAAAACGATATGTTCAGAGTCTGTTTCATATCCGCCGACCCCTTTGCAAAAGCCAAGTTAGTCTCTGCAAAGGGGCGAGGCGTGTTCTAAGTGGTGGTTAGGGGAGTCTGAGGGGGGGAGGGGGGGCCCCGCGGCGGATTTTTGACACGCCTAACCTCTAACTCTAACCTCTAACTCTAACCTCTAAGCCTAACCTCTAACCTCTAACCCTAACCTCTAACCCTAACCTCTAACCCTAACCTCTAACCCTAACCTCTAACCCTAACCTCTAACCCTAACCTCTAACCCTAACCTCTAACCCTAACCTCTAACCCTAACCTCTAACCCTAACCTCTAACCCTAACCTCTAACCCTAACCTCTAACCCTAACCTCTAACCCTAACCTCTAACCCTAACCTCTAACCCTAACCTCTAACCCTAACCTCTAACCCGAACCTCTAACCCTGATGATGACGAAGTCGATAATGATGATGATTGATAATGATGATGATGATGATGATGATGATGATGATGATGATGATGGATGATGATGATGATGATGATGATGATGATGATGATGATGATGATGATGAGATGATGATGATGATGATGATGATGATGATGATGATGATGATGGATGATGATGATGATGATGACGATGATGCTGATGATGATGATGATGATGCTGATGATGATGCCGATGATGATGATGATGATGATGATGATGATGCATGATGATGATGATGATGATGATGATGATGATGATGATGATGATGATGATGATGATGATTATGATGATGCTGAGGATGCCGAGGATGATGAGGATGTGGTGATGATGAAGATGATGATGATGGTGGTGATGATGGTGATCATGATGATGGATGATGATGATGATGCTGATGATGATGGATGATGATGGATGATGATGGATGATGATGATGATGATGATGATGATGATGATGATGGATGATAATGATGATAATGATGATGATGATGCACGATGATGATGATGATGGTGATGAGGACGATGTTGATGATGGTGATGATGATGATGCTGATGATTATGATGATGGCTGCTGAGGATGATGACGATGATGAGGATGAGGATGGTGATGGATGATGATGATGATGATGATGATGATGACGATGATGGCCGATGATGATGATGATGATGATGATGGATGATGATGCTGATGATGATGATGATGATTATGATGATGATGCCGATGATGATGATGATGACGATGATGATGATGATGATTGATGATGATGATGATGATAATGATGATGACGATGATGATGATGATGGATGATGATGATGATGATGATGAATGATGATGATGATGATGATGATGATGATGATGGTGGTGGTGATGATGGTGATCATGATGATGATGGTGATCATGATGATGATGATGATCATCATGATGCTGATGATGATGGATGATGATGATGATGATGATGATGATGATGATGATGATGATGATGAGGCTCCAACCTTAAGCTCTAACCCTAACCTCTAACCTTAACCTCTAACCCTAACCTCTAACCCTAACCTCTAACCCTAACCTCTAACCCTAACCTCTAACCTCTAACCTAACCTAACCCTAACCTCTAACCCTAACCTCTAACCCTAACCTCTAACCCTAACCTCTAACCCTAACCTCTAACCCTAACCTCTAACCCTAACCTCTAACCCTAACCTCTAACCCTAACCTCTAACCTCTAACCCTAACCTCTAACCCTAACCTCTAACCCTAACCTCTAACCCTAAACCCTAACCTCTAACCCTAACCTCTAACCCTAACCTCTAACCCTAACCTCTAACCCTAACCTCTAACCCTAACCTCTAACCCTAACCTCTAACCCTAACCTCTAACCCTAACCTCTAACCCTAACCTCTAACCTTAACCTCTAACTCTGATGATGACGAAGGCGATAATGATGATGATTGATGATGATGATGATGATGATGATGATGAGGATCATGATGACGATGACGATGATGATGATGATGATGATGATGATGATGATGATGATGATGATGATGATGATGATGATGATGATGATGATGATGATGATGATGATGATGATGATGATGATGATGATGATGGTGCTGATGATGGTGCTGATGATGATGATGATGATGATGATGCTGATATTGATGACGATGATGATGATGCCGATGATGATAATAATGATGACGATGGATGATGATGATGATGATGATGATGATGACGATGACGATGATGGCGATGCTGATGATGATGATGCTGATGGATGCTGAGATGATGAGGATGATGATGATGATGACGATGATGATGATGATGCTGATGATGAGGATGATGATGAGGATGATGACGGCGATGATGATGATGATGATGATGATGATGATGATGATGAATGATGATGATGATGATGATGATGATGATGATTGTAATGATGATGATGATGCGGACGATGATGATGATGGTGATGGATGATGATGATGATGATGATGATGATGATGATGATGAATGATGATGATGATGACGACGACGATGATGGTGATGAAGCTGATGATGATGATGATGATGATGCTGGCGACGATGATGATGATCGTGCCGATGATGATGATGATGATGATGGATGATGCTGATGGATGATGATGATGACGATGATGATGATGGTGATAACTCATGCTGATGATGATGATGATGCTGCTGAAGATGATGGCGGTGATGATGATGATGATGGTGATGATGGATGATGTGGATGATGATGATGATGATAAGGATGATGATGATGATAAGGATGATGAATGATGACATGATGATGATGATGACGACGATGATGATGATCATGATGATGCTGATGATGGATGATGATGATGATGATGATGATGATGATGATGATGATGATGACGCTGATGATGATGATGATGATGATTAACCTCTAACCCTAACCTCTTTCCCTAACCTCTAACCCTAACCTCTAACCTCCAGCCCTAACCTCTAACCCTCACCTCTAACCCTAACCTCTGGAGGATGATGATGATGATGATGACGATGATGATGATGCCGATGATGATGAGGATGATGATGATGATGACGATCATGATGATGCTGAGGATGATGACGATGACGATGATGATGGTGATGATCACGATGATGCTGGTGAGAATGATGATGATGATGATGGTGATGATGACGATGTTGATGATGATACTCATGCTGATAATGATGATGATGATGATGATGATATTGATGATGACGATGATGATGATCATAATGATGATGATGATGATGATGACGATGATGATGAATGGTGATGATGATGATGATGATGATGATGATTATGATGATGATCATAATGATGATGATGATGATGATGATGATGATGATGATGATGATGTTCATGATGAATGATGAGGACGATGATGATCATGATGATGATGATGATGATGATGATGCTGATCATGATGATGATGATGATGAGGGGGATCATGCTGATCATGATGATGATGATGGATGATGATGGTGATGATCACGATGATGCTGGTGAGAATGATGATGATGATGATGGTGATGGATGATGATGATGATGATGATGATGATGGTGGTGGTGGTGATGATGATGATGATGATGATGGTCATGATGATGATGGGGATGATGCCGATGATGATGGTCATGATGGATGATGATGATGGATGATGATGATGATGATGATGGTGGTGATGATGATGATGATGATGATGATGATGTTGATGCCGATGAATGATGATGCTGATGGTGATGATGCATGGTGAGGATGATGCTGATGAGGATGATGATGACACTGATGATGATGATGATGATGATGATGATGATGATGATGATGATGCTTTCGTTGCCTATCTTATCTGGACACTTGTTTTAATGTTGGGTGATCTTCATTCGGGTACTCTTTTCTTTGATCCAAGATTTCGAGGAGATCCAGTCCATCTTTTATTACACCTTAGAGTTACTTCTGTCTTCTTCTTTCTTCTCTTTTTGCGAATCTCGCCAATTAATAATAATAACCATCATCATAATGTTTACCTCGTACCTCGAATTCTTAAAACAACATTTAACACAACATCAACAATAAAAGCACATTGGGGGTCGGCGGCATCAGGCGTCAGCCTGCTTAATAAAGACTATCCAAAAGATGCAACATTGGAGCTGTCACAGTGCTTCCAGTTGCCACTTTCGTCATGGCGGCTATAAAGCAGCGAGTCTTCCCCTTCTGGCTTCTTTTTCAGCCTCTCTTCAACACGTAGGCTGCTCGACCTCCCGCCAGGTCGCATCGTCGATCTCCCGCTTCAATGAGCCTCGAGCGACGCGTCGGCTCCGGCTTCGGAGATCCTGATGCTGGACCTGTTTGTGTGATGTGCCTAAATATCTAGAATGGAGTTGCGGGCTACTTGAAACATATACTTAGTCATGCGTCATGGTCATAACATCTGTTGTATTGTGTGTGTACGTAATTTGAATGACTATCTGAGAAATGAACAGCATTGACCCACTTCACTGACTAGAAGACGTAACAACAACTGTTGGGCCTAGACTGAACATGATGAAGAGCAGTGGCCGCAAAAGACACGGAAAACGCTCAAAAAACAACAACTTGTTAGTGATGAAGAGACCTAGCAACCAAAGATTAAATGTTGGGATCTGAACGGGCAAGAACAGGAACCCAAAAAGGTGGCACGAACGGAGACGCAGCTGCAAAGTCTATCCCCTCTGGACACGCATAGCATATGCCGCTAACTTGGAACCTTATGAAGTGGGCTCCCTTTTCAGATCAAAGGGCTTAAAATTGACTGATTGCAACAGCTCTCGCAGAGAGCTGGCTTGCGACACGGACCCCCTTGCCCAAAGGTGAGACTGAACATCCAAAAGTGCCACCCCTGATTTAGGACACACCCGCATACAACCCAACACCGGGTTGCTCCCACTGCCATGAGGGTAGAAGTTTGGTCGGGGAAGGGAAATCACAGGAACCCCAACCATTCTTCTAAGGGTTGATTCCCCATTGTTTTCAACCATCGTTCTTTTCAAAAACCGGCCGTTTCCCTGGGTTTCCGGAGGTTTTCTAGACAGAAAGATCCCTGGAAAGAATGGGGAAGGTAGCACTATAATTTTACCCTTGTGCATCCTTTAACGGCCGAGACACTCTTCATGAAGGCGAGCTCTTCCTGCTCCAAGCGCGTAAGCCCCGGGTTCGCCTCCCAGTGCCATGGACCACATGCCCACATAGGGGTGGTAGAGAATGCACAGAAGTCGAAGAAGACGGCACGATTCCCAAATTGGGTATGGCTCAAAATTAAAGAGCTGGGGTTATGCGGGTGTTGGTCTTTGGTTCCATTCACCAAGGTGCCATTTTGGTACCACTTTCTTGAGCCGCACACAAATGGGAGGGTCCTGAAGTTACACTTTTTCCGTGGAAAGCTGGGAGAACGTCCCTTTAGAGAACTCAACACGGTTCACCTTCTTCCAGGTCTGTGGGAGAAAGGGTAGGGAAGTACACACTCTTTTGTATTGAAAGCCGGCTAACTTGCACTCATACTTTCATGCCGTCACGCCTTGAGGCTCCATGTAGGTGCATTTTACCCACATTGGGGCGTCGGTGGCAACTGTAAGCCAATATGTCAACATTACTTTCATGGAGTGGGAAGGGGTTCCCTATTCTAGCGAACCATATGGGGTTGTGCTTTTAGGGGGGGGAAGAAAAGACTCGTCAAGCAAGATAAGATGATCGTTAATCGATTGATCCACCAACAAGCGTCAAGTACCAGCGATCTGTTGTTTGGATTGGCGCAAACACCGACTCACTTTACTTGGCCAAAATGTAAGGGACTCATAAAAAGTGGTTTGACTTGTTTTGTTTAAAAAATAGTCCAGAAATAACTTTGGAGAAGACCCCAGATCACAAGCAACTGGGGCAAGATTGGAGGCTTCAGCACATCCTAAAACGCCACACGAATTGAAGATAATAACTGGGTTGCTGTTGGGCGCCTGTGCCAGTGACTCCGGCCTGAAAACTCAGTGAACCCATTCTATCAAGTACTCACGGGCGACCACTGGTTGATTAATTGGCTACTTCCGTGTGTTTAAGACGCCACTATGGAATATATACATCTATCAGCCATGCATCTCAAGCAAATGAACTCCCACAGAAAAAGCAGCACATGTTCGTAGCACCAAAAGTGAACGCATGCAAACTAACAAGCAGCCAAGCAGCCAAACAACTAAACACGTATGGCCCGTATGGCTGTGTACAGGACCCTGTTGCCGGACTTGTCTGAAAGGAGACGGCGATGAGTCATCAAAAGGCTGGAGGATTCGATTTCTAGTTTTGGCACAAGCGAAGTTGAGTGAGAAAAAGGGGTTTCTGAAGCAACGAGCCACACCCCTTGGGCTTCCTTCAAACAGGGACAAGCATTGTCGTCATGTTCAATGGCTAATGTCATGTATCACTGACGGTGTACACCTGGGATTGTATCAGCTTACTGGCAACACATTCCCTTTTTACCATATAGCATTGATGTGAATATATCTATATTCTGCTGTTCAGCTTGAGAACAATCCTTGATGTTTAGCACCAGTCCCCAGCTATCTCCCTCGGATCTGATCCAGCCTTCAGTCCATGGGCTGCCCAAAGCCATAGCAGCAGCCAGGCCATTGGTCTGCGCTGTGGATCCAGTGACTTGCTGGTGCTCAGCAGGGAATGACCCCTATAAACCATCCCTTGTGGTTTCCTGGAAAAAAATCCCCAGCTTCATTCCTCATTCCCTACTGAGCACCAGCAAATTGAATCGTCTACAAAAACCTAGCGCTCACTTTCCGAGCGGATTGAATCGGCTTGGTCCGAAGTCCGGACTTGTGTTCACCACATGAATTTTCCCCCACAAAAAAGCAAACTGGGGAAGAGAAAAGGACCTACTTAGAATGGGCTTGAGGGGGACTTTACAACAACAAATACCTCATAGGAGAACAATGTGTCGCTATCTAGTCTCTCTTATAGAACATTGTACAAACTTCAAAGACCTGCCGAAATAGACCCTTGGCGGTTGATGGCAGTCAGCTCAGTATGAAAGCTCTACCATTTACCCCTTCAAAACCATGAACATAGGCAAAGGATTTTAGCGTGCATTGGCACGGGCCCATTGTCCATCTCGAAGGTCCGCGGAAGAAAACAAGCATCAAACAAAAGCCTTGGAGGCGTCCCTGATCACAGTTGGTGATCAGTTGCAGTTCTTCAACTTTGGCACTGGAAGGACTCAAAAGACTGAACAAACGTTGCCAAGTTGTCTACCTATTAGACTCGCGCACGAACTTGACAACAAGTAACATGGCAGATTTGTGTGAGAAGAGCGCTGAGAAGGGTTTGGAAAACAAGCGGAAGTGCAAACAAAGGAGCCAAAAGAACGGAAACAAACTTGGCGAGGAGTGAACAGAAGTAAAGACAAGGACAGGGTGGAAAAGGAGGAGAACGTGAACAAGAGCGAACAGCGAAGAGAAAGCTTGGAGAAGAGAAGCAAAAAAGAGCGAATTAAGGAGCAGAGAGAAAGTGAGAGACAAACGGCCAAATAGCCGAGACGAGCAAACAGAAAAGCGAGGCCTAAGATTTGGTTGATTCCTCAAACATTGACAAATGGTTGATGGAGCGGCTTTCTACTTCGGGAAGCAGTAGTAGTCTTTTCCTCGCCCCAAGTATCTCTTGACCATGGCCCCTTAGTGTGGCGCCCAATCTGATGTTCCAGTTTCAGCTGCTGGCGCCCTAATGACCTCTCTCGGTCCTCTCATCTTTTAGAGCCTTACCAGAGTTCTCAGATGTCCAGAAGGTGGCATGAATGAGACTCATCAGAGGGGATAGACTCTAGGAATGTAGCCTAAAAAACACCCCACGCCTTGACAAGACGTCCAGGAAAAAACGCATCTTGCAGCCCAGAAAGCACAGTCAACCCACAGTCAACCCCCAGTGATTCCACTCACTACTGTAGCAAGAAGCCAATTAAGTCAACTCATTGCTCCTTCCAACCGTCCAAGTTCTTCCTGGTTCTCCGATGCACATGCAGCACAACTTCCTCTCTGCATGTCAGTTGCTTCCAACCATCCAAGTTCCCCTTCTTGCAGCGCAGGCCAAGCCTCCTCACACATGGGTGGAGTTCTAGGACGGCAGCTTTGAGTCTTTGCGGCCACGTTGCGGCGGCGCATACTGCGCAATCAACTCCCATGCCAGGAATCAAGACTAGACCCAACTCTGGGATACACGTATGCAATATATATATATATATGTATACATATGTATGTCTATTCCGTACATATTGTCAATGTCTGCTGCGTATGGTGCAGGCAAGCTGTTGGTAGCTTCTCAGTGCCAAGCTGTATGCGTTCAATCACCTGATCAAGCCAGGGCAACACACTGAACACGGGGAGTACAACATTGTGCTGTCCTCTTGGGAAACGGGCATGCTTGTTAAGAATCATCCTTCTGCTTGTTGTCTACTCCCTCCCCCCGAAGCAAAGGATCCATGACTGTCATTTGGAGGGCTAACTTGTTTATTCCTTCGAATCAAAATGCAGCCCCTGGGTCCCCGTTATTTGGACGTCAAATCTAACCGACTCCGTATCAAGTCCAATTCAATAGAACCTGAAAAGCTCCCGAAACCCAAAGATTGATGTGCGCTGGGCCTGATTATGCTCTGCACTGAACCAGGTAGTAGAACCCTTTACTACTCTCTTGCAAACCAACAAAGACGTTTCGTCTAAAAGAGGGGTTGTTCTTGTCATGCGTGAGTCCGCGGGAATAAATCATGGTGATGGAAAATACCTCTCTCTGTGATATCAGAGCTGCATGACTACTTAGTTTCCTTATTGAATAAATCAAAGAGAACGGCAACCTAAAACCATATCCCACAACCATGGCGGTGTGTGATTTTTCTTTGCTTTCAGGCTACCACCTGCTGAAGTTGGTTTAAGGAGCAACCAAAAAGGAACCAATTCCTTCAAGAGACTCCCCGATTTGTCAACCACGCCCATGGCTTCTGCTTGGTTCTTCGGCCTCCTGGGGGGCCGAGTCGCCCAATTCTTTGGCCACCTGCGATGTGAAGGCAGGTATATGTCGGTCCCTTCTCCACATGGCCATGGGTCAAAATCCCGTACCCCCGGTGAACATCTCAATTCCCACTAAAACAGACTCAAATGGGTGGTGTACCTACCCCAAAATCGACCATTGGTTTTGACCCACAGCCACATCTCTTTCCTCCATTCAAGTCGCAGACCACCCAAGTGGTGTTGCATGAAAAAGAGAAAGAGGGATCTCGCGTTTCTTTCATCCTAAGATTGCTTCTGTGGGCAAGGATGACATGATAGAAGAGAAGACTTGATTCCCTTTCCTTCGGTAATGTTTAGAATGCAACCAAATATGATATGATCACGCGCAGGGTCCGTTTGTTCAACCCCTTGAAGTACTTGAAAGGCTTTGGGAGGAATCTCAACGTGACAGCTGCAAAGAATGCAGGAGACACTTCTACAAGGCATCACAATGCTCTTCTTATGTTTGCAAAGGAGTTCTAGCTGTCGACCCATAAAACGCGATGCTTTCCTGATGCTCTCAAGATGCAGGTTGGTGCACCTTTGAAGCCTCTACGGCAAACAACACTTATACAGTCACAAATGTACAAATATATGCGCTTGTATATCCATGTACTTTCACGCATATACGAGTGTGTTTTTGAGGACCGCAGGTTTTGGGGGCTCTCCATATCTTGGCACATGCAAATGTCATGCGTATGCTGTCTTGTATCGGTATCCTCAACAAGTGGTAGGAACCCCCCACCCACCCACCCACCCACCCCGCCCCGCCCCGCCCCGCCCCGCCCCGCCCCACCCCACCCCACCCCACCCACCCATCCACCCGATTACAAATAACGAGCGCATCTATACATAAGGTCTCCTGATTGGGGATTCATATCAGACCTGATCGGAATTGGGGCCTCTATAGTGTAGCAACTGTCCTTTTTGCAATTCAGGATCCTGTGACTGTTTCGGGGTCTTCTATTGTGGCAAGCCTCAAAACAGCCAGAAACAAATTCAGACAAAACAAGACTTGGCAACCAAGTTGGGCAAACAAGCGGGCAAACAAATCCGGGCAAACATTTGGAAATATATTTTTGAAATGGTCCCCAAACCAACAAATCTAAGATAGCTTCTTTACAACATAGTGCAGGCAACCAGTCACACAAAAGGGGTTGCCCACAAGAGGCTTGATCCTCTGTTGGGGTCCCCTTTAGTGTCCAACTTTTTTTGGGGTTGCTGAAAAGACGGGCTCTTCCCAGCTAAGTAGAATTGGCAATACTAAAGCAAGTACGGGGAATCTGAGAGTTAGTCTTGGCAATACTAAATGTGGTCTTGGTAATACTTACGTAAGTTCCAGCAAATGTGAGAGTAAGTCGTGGCAATACTAAATTTAGTCATAGCCTTGGTAGTACTGAAGTAAGTCCCGGGGAATCTGAGCGTAAATCTTGGAAGTACTAACCTAAAGTAAGTACTTCGCGCAAACTTAATGGTTGCCCGCAATCCGGGCACATGACAAAAAAACAGAACGGAGCCTCCTCGTCCGCAATCTTCCGCAAAGACTCGCCTAAAGCGAGGGAGGTAGTCCAAGGTGAAACGTGGCTGTCAAGGTGAAACGTGGCTGTGCCCAAGCGAGGTACCAGGATCCTAGTGACAGGGGCCTTGCACCCGAACAGTAGCTGTCTCCGTGGCGGCTGGTTCTTCCTTGTCATTCCTGCAAGCCATAGACCCCAGTCCTGAAATTGTTTCATGCTGACTTCCAAATTGATTCCCAATGTTCCTCATTCAGATTTGCGGGGTGGTTGCGTTAGGATTTTCTTGGAACGAATACAGGTTGTTGCATAGGCTTGCTGCCTCTTCAAGCAGAGGTCAAAGCTTCAACCAGGAGCTCGGGCCTGCGAGTTTGCCGGTCACTGGTCGAACACAACGGTTCCCTTCAATTTGGCGAGTCTGGGGCGGCGACTACTTCCCAGTGAATCCAGTTGCAAGCGGCCAAGGTGGACAGCCAGGTTGTGTTGCCCCAAGATTCGGGATGGTGGTCCCTGAATACCCATTGTTATCATAGCGATGCTGAAAGCCGCATTCTACCATCCGCACGTTGAACATTGCTGAAACGGGGCCTGGACAGGTGATGCGATCAGGCCATAGCATTGCCAACGAGCGGTTGACATCCTCGATGGAGAGCAAAACAACCGCTGCCCGTATTTGGTACCCCTCAAAGGAATCAACTCCAGGGATCAGTTGTCGCAAAATATTACCTGCTCTAAACCACAAAGTGAATCCCCGAAGAACCAGTTTGTCAGAAAGAAGTCGGCACTGCCGGCAAAGCAAGCCTAGTGATTGCTGTTATCCTGGAAAGGATTAAATCGAAGATTTCTACCATGCGATCAACCAACAAAACATTCGCCAACTCAAGAATTACATGCCAACACCTCCGATGGCCACCCCACATCCGCCCAGCTGGCACATATCGCTTCTCCGGGGTATGCGCTGAACTGGGGATCAGAGGTCATGCCGGGTCTCTCCAGCGCCGGCAGCAGAAGGTCCGGCCTTGAAACGCAACCAGAGATCCCCACAAGTGGTTGTTGGTTTTTGAATATCGGGACCCAAACTTGGAAAACCACCAGGGTACACTAGAGGGTACACCAGAGGTAGAACTTGTCAGGTCATGAAATTCATATTTGGTCTGCCCTGTCTAGAATACTGAGAGATCCCAGGTAAGGTAAAATTTGTCACAAGATAGGAGGGATTGCCCCAATCTGAGGGTAACTTCCGTGTCCTTTTCACCAGCTTGCAGAGTGGTTGGCTTCCCTTCACTCTACATCCAAAAGGCTTGCTTCTGGTTTAGGAAACATCCAAAAGGCTTGCGGCCCTCCTGGAAAAAGGACGCCATTTCTTCCGGGGTCGATTCCAAGTTTAGCGGATTTGAAACCCACCAAACAAGAGGGAAAGGGTGGAACCCGCTCATGCCCACAGAACACACGGGCTGGCCCCCTCACTGGCTCAATGGCCCGCCTCTGGGCATTCCAGAGCTTCAGCCGAGAAATCCAGAAGGCCAAGTTTGAAACTGGAGACAAATTTGAAAGCAATTGGCATACAACTAGCCACAACAGGCGAGTTGACCTTGGCCCCCATTTTTTGAAACTTTTCGAGGGTAAGGTGAAGGCCTTGAAACACTTAGCAGAACGGGCACCCCACTCGACAAAAAGGGCACCTAAATGTCTAGGCCACAAAGAGTATTAAAGAGTATCCTCAAAGGGAGGCAGGGTTGGGCCAACTCCTGGTTGAAGCCCTGGTTTGAAACAAATCTCTAGATTGTTCAATATCAACAGGAACCCCAGCTTACTTGACAGGAATTGGACCAGGGAATTGTTGGTTCATCCAAGTTTTCAATGCATGTGTCAAAATAGACCCTGACGAAAAAGAGAAAAAAACGAGCGCCGATCTCACAGGTCATGGACTCAGGGGCTCCGTGCGCGGCTCGACGCCGGAAGGCATGCACCGCCTTCCTCAATGCCCAACAGCGATCTAAGCGGGCCATTTCACATCATGGCTGCGGGTCAAAACCAATGGTACCATTTTGGGGTAGGTACACCACCCATAGTAGTCTATTTTAGTGGGGACTGGGATGTTCACCGGGGGTACGGGATTTTGACCCATGGCCTCATAACCTCGGGCAACATTGCTAGTTGTGTGTGCCTGAAAATAGGGTACCCTGAAGAAAAAGCGCTTCGCCTGCACTTTCCCCAGCGAGTCCCACACCAAGGCTCCGGCTCTGTCTGGGACCTCGACTTGGCCGACAATTCTTGGGAAATCCTCCGGGTCTGACTCTGGGAATGTAACAATGACGCAAAGACACGCATGTGGTGCGTCATGTTGCATCTTTTAGGGAACTGGAACCCTCAACATGGCGGATTTCTCATATACGTTTCCCTTTCAGCTAAAGCCTGCCAGGATGCTCCATAAAGGCGTCTAAATACCCCGTCCCTTGCATTCACAAGTCCCTTCCAAAAGTCGGATTCAGGGATGCATCCCACCCCGGATGCTTGGAATGCTTGAAAGCTTTATCTCCGCAATCTTACTAAAGTAGGAAGCATTTAGCTTTTCTGGAAAGTGGGCTGATTGTTTCTCCTGTGCTGGACCCTCAGCACTTTAACGACGTCAAATCCATGGCTTTCCCTTTTTGAGATGGGTCCCAAAAGGGGGATTTACTTGTGGCGACGGCTGCTTCGGGCTTGGCACCGGAAATCCAACTTTCAAGTTTCAGGTAAAACCCTTATCGCTATACCTCGACCACTGAGACGAGCACGCCAACATGCGGCGCGCCATGTGTCTTCCATGGCCCACAACGCGCAGCATGGCTCCTGACCTTTCGCTATATCCACCGCAAGTGATGGCTAGATGTCGTGCGAGTGTCTGTCTGAGTGTGTGTGGCACGAAAAGAAATCAAACGGAAATCCGCCCTTTGGGAGGGGATGCCTACTGTCAGCACAGGAGAGGCAAGGAAAACAATGCATCCTCCAGGACACACTTGGATGCTGTTTGTTGACGCCTCATAACACCCTTTCGAGTGGCTCTCCACACATTCCGTGCTGGGATGGACAAAAACATCTGGGACCAAGCTGCTCGGGTTGGTGGCTGCACTAGCTTGCCCAAGCGGCCAAGCGAATCAAATGCCACGGCTGCGCAACCTAGTCTGGCTTTGAGGCAGACAGCAGCAAACAGCCAGCTTCGACTCAAATCTCCTCGGCTTCAAAGCTGCACGAACCCTGAACCACCACTCGAGGCTTACCTTACCCGGGGAATTGCCGGTAAGAGCCTTGAAAGAATTGCGCGACGCGGCGCAAAGACCGCTGAAAAGACCAAAGCCGAGAACTTGATTGGAAGAAAACACGTGGTGAGAGCCTAATCACAGTTTGAGCGCTGAAAACCATGCTAGGATCTCCGAAAAGGGCATTACAGTGTATAGGCTTTATTGGCCTTCGTGTTCTGTTCAATAGAAATCGCTCTGAACACAGGCGACTCAGCTTTTCCTAGAATCAAGGACCCCATGCCGAATCGGTACACCAAGCATCCCTGAGCTTTGGGAAATAGAGGGAAGCGCTTATAATCCATGTTCAGACGGCTGCGGATTTTTCAGGCGCTCAGCTTACGTCACAGCCCGGGCGTCGCGAGTCGCCTGGGCGGACAACTCCCCCCCTGAACCCAACTCCGCGGCCTGGGCACTTGGCCGGTGCCGAAAGTGCGAACCGTTGAGACTTGCGCAGGCCAGGCAGGAAATCCCAAGTGAGCCAAGTTGCAAGGGAAGCCTTCAAGCCTCGGCCAGCAACCGTCAGAAACTGACAGTTGCGTGTTTGGAGCACTGTATCATCTTGAGAAGGCCTCTTCTCGGCAAGGATCATTTTACCTGGTAATAGGGAGTCGCTGAGGTAGGCAACTTGGCTCACTAGGCTTTTGCGCTGACCAACAGCCCCGACTGGCTCAACATAAATCCCACATTGGCTCAGCCAGTGGGTAAGATCGGCGGCTCAGTGTGGACTGCGCCGTGGCGGCAGAAACAAAACGCATGTCGTGAATCAAATATCGAACAAAAGGGCCTCATTGTTTTGTTTCAGGGTGATTTGCCTCCAACATCACCTTTGAGGTCCCATCTTGGCATGATCCAACAAGCATCGCGATGGCTTCGATACCCGTGCAACGCAACCTGCTGCATATTGTCTGCAAGCGAGCCCGCACACATCCACATCTGTGGCTGAAACATTGTCACCTGGAGGTTGTCCCAAAGGTGTTCGCCCACTTTTGGGGGCTTTCCAGAAAATCCCGTCAAAAGTGTCACTGGGGGTTTCGACGGGGGGGGGGGGAGGATTCTTCACAGAAGGGCACATAGAGCTTTGATGCAACCCCCCAACATGGCCTTGCCTTGGGCAAAGGCCCAATCTGGCTGCCAAGCCAAGGTGACGACGCCTCTCAATCAGCTGGCTCTTGCCGGGACTCCTGTCAATGCATGAGCGAAAAGCGTACTCAGCCAAATGCCTTTGGACATTCGCCGAAGTTGCTAGGTCCTTAGTTCAGGAACACCTTCACGCAAACGGGGTGAATTTGCCTCTATATATATATACATAAACATATACACATGCACAACTATGTAGATGTCTTCAGAGTTGGGGGAAGGATCACTGTTGCGAATGATTCTCAGGGAAACCAAAAAATATAGGCTATGTAAAGAGTTGGAAAGCGGACCAACGTTAGAAGAGTGTTTTCAAGAAGCACACACCCGCATAAGTGTGTGATGTGGTGTTATGCATCTCCCAAAACTCTGGGTTCAAAATGGTGTTGTATTTGGAGTTGCCCCTTGTCACCCTGAGAAACCAAAAGGACCACCACCACTGGAACATGTTGACACAATGGATCCCATGCTTGACTCATTTCCAGGGCTTGAGGTCGTTTCTGATAGATAAGTAATGTCTGATTTAACAAACACCATCAAAGCATGTGAAGCTTTGCTGACACAAAAGGGTGGGGTTCGCTGCCAATTGCCCAAGTTCAGTGACCGAGCTGGTCAGCGAGCGAAAGGAACCATCGACCATCTGCCTATCTGGCTCAGGCGACTCCGTGGAAGCCACCCAATGTGAGAGGTGCTACTCAATTCTGCAACATGGCGGATGATTCTAAACCTTAAAATTGGGGATTGGGTAAACTAGGCGCTCCTCTTTTGTATCGCACAGGGGGGGGTAGGTCAAAGACTGTTAATGTTCAGACTAGTTGAGCCTTTACTACATGATGAACAAGTTGGCAAATCCCGGCGAGTAAATTACCACCATCCTGGCTACATAAAGTAGTAGAACCTCTCACTCAAGCGCCCGAAGCTGTTTCTCGTGATAAACCTGCAAATGTTAGCTTCATTCCAAAACCTAAAATGACAAATCCCCAAGTCCTCCTCATCAGATCTGGCAACCTTCTCCGCATTTCGCACCAAGTCCGCGAACTCTAGCAACCTCGGGCAGGACACACACATATTTGTGTATTCGTGTGCGTGTTTACATTTGTGTGAATATCTGTATGCATTAATTAATATATCATGAGTTCAAAATGTACACTGGACGGCCCTCGTTCAAAAACAACATCCCGAGATCTAAACACTCCCACAAAGCAAACCTCCCAACTCTCATAGAATGCAGAAGATTAAATATCCGCAAAATTGAAGGTTCTCAGGCTTTCGTGTAAAATGTTTAACATATGCCATGTCTGAACAACAGAAGGCATTGTTCCTGCGGCCGATACTTTGCATTGATGTGTTCTTCTTGTTTTTTGTTTTGCCTGTCTAACCCCTCTGCAGATTGAAAAAAGGCTTCAAAACAAAATGCCGCCTGTATCGGACGCGGGCTGCCCACATATGCGCAGTTGGCCGGGTTTTTTGAGCTCAGTCGGTGGGGCTGACAAGATTCAAAGACTTATGAGGCCAAGTAGATCGGTAAAGAAGCCTTCTCGGAAGTGTTTCACGTTGTTGGGCTCTGCATCAGGCTGGGAGGGGCTTTCATACAATGTCTGTATTTAACGCAGCTCGCCCAGGTTAAATGCAGACTTCCACGCAAATAATTTGTCCCAGTAGAGGCCTCAAAGTGACGCTATTCTGACCCAATGCGGGCTAAATCCGCAGCAGCAAGCTGTGAACGTGAAAGTGAGCGGTTGCCAGCACACTGGCGCGTCGCCGGCCTGCGTAGCAGGGTTCATTGTAGCTGAGATGAGGGAAACGGCCCCAAGCGGAAGAAGATACCAAAGAGCCGTAGCCTGCCTGCCTGCCTGCCTGCCTGCCTGTCTGTCTCTGTCTCTGTCTCTGTCTCTGTCTCTGTCTCTGTCTCTGTCTCTGTCTCTGTCTCTGTCTCTGTCTCTGTCTGTCTCTGCCTGTCTCTGCCTGTCTGTCTGTCTGTCTGTGTGTCTGCATGTCTGTATGTATGTATGTATATCTGTATGTCTGTAAGTCTGTCTGCATGCATGCATGCATGTATGTAAGAAAGTAAGCCACCTGGCCGCGTTTCCAGGACTTGCTAGCGTTGAAACATTGCGTGACTCAAGTGTGGAAGTGGCAATACGGGTTTCTCAACATTCGGGTCACACTGACGCCTTTTTGGGTTGACTTCTTGAGGTCCCTTGTTTCTGAAACATCAACCCCCAAACAGGAACTCACTTCGCTGGCCTTTCCAAAAAACAATGCTTCATACGACCTGTTGAGGGGAACCATGGGTATGAGTTTTACTCGATAACGTTGATTGGTGTCCAACAACTTTTCTGGGGAAGCCGCACTCTGAAACCAGCATAATCATGACCCTTGTCCAAAACCCCCAGACAAAATGTTTGGGTACGGGGCCACCTTCAGATCTCGTTTGGTTCGCCAAGCGGAGGTGTTTGCCCCCAGAAATGGGGCACTCTGCCAAACTTCTGCGAGGCCACGCTTGTGGACGGGATCCATTTCTGCGGGCCTTGCAAGATTTCGGTCGAGCGAAACAGCTCCAGCTGGAAATTTTGATGTCTACCAGCGGAACAGCGGAATGGTTTGACTCCAGTCAATCTGCGAGTACAGTGTTCATAATCTTAATAACCAGAAGAAGTCAAAATCATCACCCTTGATTGATAACCCCCAGGAACAGTCAAAAGAATGACTGACTCATGACTTTAGTCATCAGAAACGGCCAGAATTATGACCCTGATCCCAGGAACTGTCAACAGATTGATGACTTTCATAACCAGGCGCCGCAGTTTTGTGACCCCTGAGCCCATATCATGGCTAAGGCTTCAGCTCTTCCTTGGCGCGGCTCTTCGGAGACGCCGGGCCCCTGAGGAGCTCAGTATCATTGCGCTTGACGCAAGGAACATGGTGTTGTTTGTCAAATCGGTGTGGGTCCCTTGTACATGGAACCAAGGACAGAAAGCCTGCGGTCCCGGGTGGTTTAATTTTGACCCATACCCAAATTGGAGGAACCCCAAAAGAGGTGGGGGGCCTTTTAGTTGCTCTGTACGCCCACGACAAACAGAGTACCCTTTAAACAACATTGGCACACGCTCACACATAGCACGAAGAACTAGATTATCTGCAACGGGATTCGAAGTGAAAGCCTTGCAAAAAGCACTCTGCCTCCAACATGGACTCTGCCGAAGGCCCCTTTCAGATGAAAACAAATCAGTTCTTGAACGGAAGGGGCACAAAAAGGTTGCTCTGCATTTCGCCAATACAAGGTGAGCACAGCAAATGCTTTGCCAGCGGATCGAAAAATTGAGCGGGCTTCGACACTAAACACCCTCTGAACACATAGCCACCCGCACCGGGAGGGTTGCCTTTGACTCACCTCTTTCCGCATGACCACAAAACATGCTGTATGCCAAGGCGCATGAGTCCTAAGAGGGTGAAGTGAAGGTGTACCCATGCCCCAGAGCTGAACTGGGCGCTAACTACTACTACCGTTTTTTTTTTTTTTTTTTTTTTTTTTTTTATGTTCCCCAAGAAAAACAAAAAAGCAAGCACCACGTTCATGCTGGCCTGTGTGAAAAGCCGACATGGGCCACAGGTGACAAGGTGATCACCTCTCTCCACACTGGGCTACCATCTCTCTCCGTGGGCCGGCCCTGGATCCGACAGCATGCTGAGAGCAAGGGCCAACTGATCACAGCTATCGTCACTGGCTTGGGCTCCAGACACTTTGGACTTCTCCGGCTTCATCAAATAAAACAGCTTGTCAGTATCACCTGGCATTCTCACGGGGACTCAAACCCTCCAGCTTTGAAGAGATGGGGAAACATTCGCTGCATTCCCAAAATTGGCCATTCAACATCCGCTTGTTAAAAGAACATCCCGTTCAACCGGCCCCAAAGTTTATAATTATCAGCAATCATGGCAAAGCGAAGTGGGAATGTATTGAACCCTCCGGTGTTGACACATTCCTTCTAGCTGAAGGTGAACACATGCTACGGCGGTTGCGGCAGCTACACAATCCCAACAGCGCTTAAGGATAAGACAAGGTTTGCTCTGCTAAATTGGCAGGTACCGATTTGGACAGCCATGCTTTGTTCAAGCCCTGGCAGCCGCAACTAATGGGATCGGCTCAGTTGAACTTGATGGAGCCAAACCGAGGAAGAATCACAAGTTCATGGCGTGTAGTCTCTGTCGGGTATGTGTCACAATAGGACTCCAAAAATGCTGGGTGTCCTGTTAGTTTCCCTTTTAACCAACTCCCAAAAAGGGTGCCGTCAAAAAAGCGCACGCCTAGGCTCTTCCAAGGCACACTTCCCCAGCCTTCCCGGCTCCAGCTCACCCTCAGAACCCTTCCCAGCACGTAACCCCAACATGTTCTGATTCTGCTTCATGTTTCGCCAACCTTAAAATAAACACATCATGCGGGTATGTCAAAATAGGGGTCCAAAAAAAATACGCTTTTTCTTTTTGGCTTCCCTTCCCCCCACTCCGAACAAGGGTGCCTTGAAAGCAATGACACACGCACACATCAGAGAGACAAACCGCTTGCCTTCAAAGCCGATGGTACTGCAGCCCTGGGCGAAGACATTCTTGTCGATGTACTTTTTTCGGTCGACCTGGCATCACGCTCTTTGGCATCCGCGCTCAGTGCGAATCCATCATACCTGCTGGATCTTATCCGCACGTACGACAAGTTCCCTTTACAAAGGCTGGCTTTGACATCTGGCCAACTTCCCTTTCAAAGCAAGATTTCCCAAACAGGTGCCCACCCCCATGATCATAGAAAGAAGCAAAACAATGAGCGCGGCATATTAGATATAGGTAGCAGGACTGGTCAACCTTGTGGTTCAAATCGATGCTTTTTGACCAGCTACAGGCAATCAGCAAAACCCACGATGAGTCAAAACCTAGGGTTTAAACAAGTGGCCAACTTGGTAATTACTATGGTGGCTTGAAATACTGGGTCTCTCTGCGTCGAGCTCAGGTTATCAACTGGGTGCACGCACGGAAGTCCATTTCCTTACCTACTGTGGCTCTCCCAAGCCAAATTCTGTGGGAAACCAAATTTGACCAACAACACGATTCCATCGGCAACAAAACTTCCATTCGCAGATCCCTGCCCTGTGACTCGTTTCGGAAAAGGATATAACCAAAGGCATCCTGATGCGGTTTGGGTGGGTGGGAAAGTTGAAACCTGACCAGCTTGG
Organism: Effrenium voratum; assembly: GCA_963377175.1. Taxonomy (NCBI): domain Eukaryota; class Dinophyceae; order Suessiales; family Symbiodiniaceae; genus Effrenium; species Effrenium voratum. Next base: position 586,058 of record CAUJNA010003461.1, on the reverse strand, counting down.
GCTGACTTGGGACAATGAAACACCGGGCTGGGGCAGAACAAGCATATAGCTACCTGCAAGAATTGTGTATGTTCACCTCGCAAGACTGGGAGCGTTTCGGCCCCCACGTCGCGAAGGAAATCCATCTGCACCTACAATGTAGAGGCCCCATGTACTCAGCAAAGGTCTCAGCGATCCAAACATGCCGGCGCGACATCAAAGGCCTTTCTCCAGGCTTCTTGGACGGAGCTATATTCAGAGTCCTGACACGATGTCTCTCCATCCCTCTCTCTCTCCCTCTCTCTGCCTCCTTCTCTTTCCAAACGGCAGGCGTTGCCGTCGACTGTCGGAACTTAACCGTTGGCCGAACGAACAAACTGTTTTATTGGTTGATGCAAGCTTACCTTAAAACAAGAGCGACCCTCAGCAAGGCTTTCATCGGAAGCAGGCTGTCGACCAGTTTGAGGTGACAGAAAGTCAAGTGGAGGGAACGACTTGTTGTTTGTGGAAAGCGATTGTCAAGCCATTAAGCTGAAGCACAAATGCGTATATTATAGGCCCCGCAGAGAGTTCGAGGGATACATGATCGCATGCTTGCCAGGGTCAAGCGCCAATGGCCAACCGTCATGGTACGTATCGAGTCGAAGGCAACCATTAGCCTCTTGAGAGCAGGTCTCAAACCCGCGCTCGCAGCCCTCAGACCGCTACTTATGCAAGTATCAATGATCCGTTGCAACATGAGGTCTCTCCCTCCCAATGCCTTGTCCAAGGACACTAGTGTGGGACACCAACGCTGAATTGATCAGGAGCTCAAGGTAAAACAACCACGTTCAAACACACACACACACACAAGCGACTCTGCGCTGGCCTGTATTATAAATCAACACATCCTTTCTGTGTTTCATTTAGCCATGTGTCGAAGGCCTGAATTACCCAACACGATGCAATGTAAAGAAAAAACAAGTGGAAACCTGAAACACTCACATCGCTTGAAGGAGATACCAAAACATACTAAACATGATCCTGCATATCACTGTGGTATGCGGCAAGGAAGTTCCTGCTACAGGTCCCAGGTGGCTTGCGGGGATCGCTGAGACCTCTAACAACTGACGTAAAACCTGAGAGAAACCCAGAAAGGTTGCCACATTCAGTTTCCGTGCATTGGCTCTACAAGAATTTACCCATGCGTATACATGTGCATGTATTATGCATATATATATATATATATATATATATATCCGATCGATATGCTAGCTGTAGGTACGTGTATGTTTCACGCTGCTGCCCCCCAGGGGTACCCATGTCTGTACATATGATACACATGTAGATGTATGTGTATGCAGGACTATACATTTAAATTCGTAAATGTGCATGTGCATATATCATGTTCACACAAATGTGGTATAACATACATATATATATATATATATACTGCAGTATATATATATACATACACATGTTTGCACTATGCATGTATGCATACATTTACACAACGTACATGTGCTACATGCCATGCTCAGCACACCTGGATGCAAAGGAAGAAGGGCTTCAGAACCTTCACCACCTGGCACCATCGACGGGCAACCCCCCGGCCGGGCCGAACCGGTGTTTCAACCATGGCTTCAATCAGTACTGTTGAAACGACCTCCTTTTTGGCTTCCCTTTCAAGGATCAGGGGGTGATCAGGGGGTGATTGTTGAACAAATTTTGCGCAACCCTGCCCCGCCTCACATTCATGGCAAAGGATCGAGAGACATGTCAACCAACCAAATAATTTCTGTCAAGTGAGTCCTTTTTAATCGTTTCTCTTGGTTCGGAATGGTTTTACGCCGCCATCTGGCTGACTCCTTCTGGAACGACTCTTAGAACTGTCTAAGGGTTCCAAAATATGAGAACCTTTCTGGCCGATACGGGGCCTTATGTCTTTTGGGAGGAATGCTGATTCCCTTGGGTTCCCTATGGGTTGCTTTGGAATGCTGTGAAACCCAATGAAAGGAACCCAAGTGACAGCGAAGGAAACCCGGGCAAACCAAAATGCACCGAGTAAATCTCCAACAGCTCAAATTGCTTGTTTTCTCTTGGTCTCCTTGAACACCATCCGAATCGAAAACACCGCCTGGCAAATGTCAATGAACAACACCCACATCGCGCCAATCGAGATGGATGAAACCCGAAGAAACCTCCTACTAAATGGTGCAGAAGTTTCGCAGCGAGAAATCAAGCTGAAGCTGCTGTAGCCTGCATCAACAAGTACTTCCCGTTTGAGACGTCTCCTCATGGACGGGCACTTGTCTGCCAACCCCTTCTGTGGGGAAGTGCCGGGAAGGGTGGTTTCCACACAGTATGTCTCTATGCGGCGATTTGGATCCTCTGGCTGGACGCCAAAGTTGAACTGCAACTGGAAGACCAAACACACGTAAATCTTGCAGAACCGATCACTGCCTATTGGACCCCAGTTGCTCATCTTGGAAAGGATTCCACTACCTGGATTTGCATTTGAAGTCCAAAGCTGAATGTCTCACTGCGCAGAATGCCCGTATTTACTAAAGGAAACCCCGTCCAACAAGTCGTATGAAAACATCGCCCACTGGTTGCAAATGGGTCAATTCAGCAACCCGAGAGCTGGCCAACCGAAAGAAACAAAATCCCGTCCACAGGTCCCCCTCTTGGAGGAAAATTGTCTTCCAGGACCCGCCAGAACTCGCCAGGACCCCCCGAGGACCCTCCCCCCCGGGGAAAATCGACGTGGCTCTCGCGCTTGGTTGGTCCCGGTTTCGGTTCGCCTCCTCGTCCGTCTTCACGGTCTCGGCGGCGTGGCGGCCCAGGTCTGCGAGCTCCAGGAACCTCGAGGTGAGCCACAGCCAAGTGGACATCGGACCAGGTGTGAAGTGGGAAGGAAGCCCACAGATCCAACAACCTGACAATTGAGAAGGGGGTGCTATCTTATTGGGGAGACCTGACAATTGAGTAGGTCAGTAGGTAATGTGTCTGTGCTATCCCAGGGTTCGCAATTATGAGGGATTCGGCACCTAGGACCTAGAAGCAAGTAAACAGCAAAATCAAGCAAGAGTACGTTCGTGGACCAAACCACAACACCTCAACGAATCATCAAGAAACACACAATCCATCAAAGCTCGAATAAGCAATTGAACGGAACAGGGTCCCTGGGAAAAAAATCGATCCCCAATAACATAGCGGAGAACCACATCTCGAATTCTCGAACTGTGTTGAAGGCGCTCAATCCCGAACTCTCTAACTGTTTTGAAGGCGCTAAATCCGAAGTTGGCAGCATCACTCCATATCAGCAAGTGCAAACATATCGACTGCTCAGCCATAGCTAGAGGCCTTCTGGCCAAATCTCCTCCTGTGGGCTATGATCCTGGTTCCCTTGATACGAACCCTTGCAGTAGTCGTACCATGCTTGTCTAACAACTCCCTGCTAACGGCTGCATGACCATCCCGACTAGCACTAAGTAAGGTGGTCTTCTGATCATGGCACATATGCACCAGCTAGCACTCAGACTCAGGCGTTCGGCCAGGGTCGGGCTGCAGCAAATGGAAGAGCTTATTTGCATCACCTGACACCCCGACTCCCGACTGCTTCCGGTGGCAGCAAGATTCATCTCATTAGGACATCGGAGTACCAGGAAATGGCTTATGTACATAGAGTCTGCTGAGATGGGGTGGCAGCTTAGCAGCTGGTGACCTGATCCCTATTTCACCCGCTCGGATGTCTCAGCATCAACATAGGAAGACAACTTCAGATTCCAAGCTGTGAATCTATGCCCTCAGCTCTGTGAGCATGCGGGAGCCGATGCAGGCTGCGGCTAAAGGTGAAGGAAGCCCCTCCAACATGTGTGCGTGTGTGGGTGTGAATAGATTAATCCTAATTCTGAGCTCAGCGAAATATCCTACAAATATGTGTGAATGCTTGGTGTGAGATGCAGCCTCCGTCGAATAGGTACAGATTGCAGGGCTCAACCGACCCAAAACAAAAAGCACCAGTCTGCGACCTGACTATAAATCTGTGAGTTTGCGAGCCATGAGTGACCAAGGTGTGAGACATGCGGAGAGTTACCCAACAACAAGCCAAATCCTTCCCTAGTGATTCCGGTGATCCCACCAAAGGCGGCAACCCAACAGCAAGCCTGCAAATCTGAAGCCAAGCAAGAGCAAACAGCAATGCTACCTGCAGTCCCGACTGGAAAGGCTGGGTCTGGGTGGCATCTACGCCGACTGCTACCACCTGAAATCTTGCAAACGCCACAGAGGTGGCAAACCTGAAGCGACACAAACAAAAAAACAAACAAACAAACCAACCAAAAAACAAACAAACCAACAAACAGACAGACAGACAAACAAACAATATAACAGCTTGGCTAACAAGTAAACAAACTGATGTGCCTACATAAGCGGATTGTCTGGTGCACGATCTGGATATGACCGCCTCGCACCATCACGCCTGTGTAGCCGATGGTCTCGCAGCCCTGCGCAAACTCCTTCTGGCCGACCACTCGCCTCTTCTTCACCTGGCGCATCTGAATTTGGGGCTTCGAGGGCTCGGTGCAGTCACGCCTGATTCGAGCTGATTCCAAGCTATACCAAGCAACCGGGCAAACCGCATGTTGCCTGGGTTTGCCTTTGATTCAATCCGCTGCGATACAGAACTTCCTGAGATACTTAAACACAGCAGCAAACAAGCAACATGAAACCGTTTCTATGTAAGTATGAATAATCCTTTCTTGTGAAACCCTTGTCCGGCCGGGTGAATTCTGTTTTTTACGAGCAACTCCCCCAAAGACCGCAAAGCAACAGGGAGGTTGCCTGTGGTGGAAGCTAGCAGACGGTTGACATTGATAGCTGTCCGAGATAAAACATGCCAATGTTGCTCCAAAATTGTTGTTGCGCAGGTTCACCCCAAAACATGGTCGACAAAAACGCTAATCGGTAGGTAAACAAACAGTTGGCTGGCATTCTGTAGTGGCTCCACTTCATTGAAGGCAACACAACTCTTACTACTCTCGCGAGTAGCACAACCCTTTTCTTCTGGTGCGATAACTTAGTCAGGTGTATAGGTGTAAGCCTGGACAAAATGTGTGATTCAAACAAGACTGCGGGCATTTGGATGCTTTAACCCCATGTGTATTGAAAGAAAAGGGGTCAGAGTCTTGCTTCCCCAGTTTTTGGCTCAGTTTGACCAACACCCAGCCCATTCACTTCCAGACTTTGGACAAGCAAGGTCCGGACCATCAACCAATTGTTCGACGGTCAAAGTGGGCCTGCTCCTTGTTGAACTTGGTTGGAGAGTGAACGAACAAGGGCAAGAATATGATCCAACGGAGCTAGCTGCCTTTGTGCCGGAACGGGCCCTTGGCTTGGACAAGTGTCAAGCATTTAAGACTGATTGGTATAAGTGCGTGTGCGTGTGCGCGCCTGTGTGTTTGTTCCTTTGTTTGTTTGTTTGTTTGTTTATTTGTTTGCTGGTTTTGCTTGTTTGTTTGTTTCGTTCGTTCTTTCTTTCTTTCTTTGTTTCTTTGCTTGTTTGTGGGTGGGTGGGTGGGTGGGTGGGTGGGTGGGTGGGTGGGTGGGTGAGTGGGTGGGCGGGCGGGCGTTTGTGCACGGATGCCTTGAATCCTCTCAAATGTTGAGCTTCGTTTCACCTTGTTGGAGTTACTTGAGTCTCACATCACGAAATCGAATTCCGTTCAAAATGTCGTTGAAAGAGTTAATAATCTTGAGCAAACTCTAAGGACTCAGCACATATCCTTGCACTATATTCGACCGATATTGCAATATGTACTCAACTTGGAAACAAAAAGGTGAACCAACAAACCACGTGACAGTAGCGATGGCATTGGGGTAGCATGCTAGGGATCCTATATGCGTACAAACGGTACACCTGTCACTTTATACGTCCCGCTGCTGCAGGGCAGGGGGTACTGGGGCAGGTTTGCCCAAGTATATATATATATATATATACGCATATGTCTTACTAAACAAATAGTGGGTTGAGTTTAAACAACGAAGGCGAAACCTTTGCTCCCCTGCAGATTATGGAACCCAAGAAACCGCCATTCTTGAAGGAATCTCCGTTTGGGCACCCCAAATTTAGGTTACCTCTTCATTTGCAGGGGAGCAAGCCGTTCCGGGCAGCGATTTTGCTTTTTTAATTCTCCCTCGAGCCCCCCGGCATCAAAAGCTCGCTTCCAGGTTTCCGAGATGGAGCCGAACTCGGACTCCTCCGCTAGAAGGTGGAAAACCATCAACTGGCGTTCTCCAGAGAAATGATTGGTAGAAACTTGGCCCCCCAAACAGAAGCCACTCATTTTTCTGGTGAAACCCTCAGAAGCCACCTCATTATGTTACCATGATCAAAGTCACCCCCGAAGTGGTGGGTTAAAGGGAAACAGTCCCATGTGCTGACTTTGATGACCCCCAGAAACCCTCAAAATAATGACCCTAGTGGTAAGTCCACTTACTACACCATGCCCCAAAAGGGTGAATTGTCGCACCTTGTGGAAAGGAGATCGTCTCACTTCACCTGAGACTTGAGCCTTTTCAGGTAACATTTGCAACCGCTCAAGGGACCCCGGCGAATCTTCCCTTGGGCAACAGCCAGGTAAACCAAGAGGTACAGTCAGCACACTTCCGGAGACTTCGTAGAAAATAGATGGGCCACGCAACCATTTTCTATCCGACGTCGATATTTGTTCTATCTACGCATGCCGTGCTGAGTGGCACGCGAGTCGGCTCGGATCCTTGATGCACAGGAAGAACGCCTTCACCGCCTTCGACACGTCTGGATCCAAGTCCTGGGAACCCGGCGAGTAATCGAAAAACCACCCAGAAGCATGGAGTTCTGGAGTGAATGCACCAGTACGTGTATGACATGAGCATATGTGTATGTTGTTATCACTATTATTACCATTGTTACTATACTATTATTCTAATTGTCAATATTAGTGTTATCTATTGATTGCTAGTATTATTATGCTTATTATTGTGTTTGTTGCTTGTTTATTGCTTATTTGCTTACCTGCTTATTTGATGATTATATTTATTAAATAAAGAATTAATCAATTAATTCATTCACTCATTCACTCATTCACTCATTCATTCATTCACTCATTCATTCATTCATTCATTCATGCGTTCGTTCCTTCACTCCTTCATGCACTCATTCATTAATTCATGCACTCGCTTTTTGGATGTATTTGTTTATCAATTATGAATGTGTGTATGCGTATGCATGTATGCATAAGATATATATATATATATATGTATGTATGTATTACATTAATATACATGTATGTCTTTTAGCCATTGTGGCAACGCCATTTAGCGCCGCCTCTTTTGAAAGATAAAGGAGGCCCGTCAATTGGCAGTCACCCCATTGCGCCGGTCACCCCTGAGCGGCAGAACGGGAGTCTGTCGGCTGACGGCCAATACGCAACTGAAGACCCCAAATGAAGAATTGCGGCATGAAGAGCTCCATTTACCTCAACCAGACTTAGCCGCTGCAGAAAAGTTAGCTTTTGCTGGTTGAAAGGGAGCATGATGGAAAACCCAAAAGGCAAAACAACTAAAAAGGTAGGCTACGACTGGCAATGTTGCCGGTGGTCAATGTGATAATTTGTTTTAGCGCGGCCAACCCTTAGATGCGACTGGTAATGAATATTGATGGTGGCTCGCCAGCTTATGCACGTTGCATGAATACTCTTGCATTGGCTGTCTAAAGCCCCCATTCACCCCTACCCCAAGAAACGGTATCCTTTTAGCGTGACACCTGTGTATGCATAGAAGACCTAAAATTGTTGGTTTCCCTTCGGCTTTCCTCGTCAAAAACCTACCCCGGAGCGAGTACCCTCAAGAACAACTCCCTCAATACAAATCTTTATTGTCTAAATCCCTGCCAGAGGGTTCATGACCATCCCGAGCAATCCAAGTCGGTCTTTTTACACTGGCGCGTGTGTATATGCATATGTATGTGTGCTCAGCACCTCACCGTCTGCGCCAAAGAGGGGCGCCTTTGTGCCGTGACGATTCTTCTGATTTGCCCAGAGGCAGCGGAAAACGGGCGAGGGTTCCCTGCTTTTCATCCGCTATTTTTGGCCGTTCATTCTTTGTGCGGAAGTGACTGAAAACGAATCGAACAGGGGGCCGAGCGCAAGAATTAGACTCAGTGGAGGGAGTTATACCCTTGCTCAGTCAGCCCGCTACCTATAGGATCATCCCACAACCAACTTGCACATTGAAATGTAGGGTGCCATCCAACAACCGCACGTGTGTCAATGCCAGGGCCCCTTCTAACCGGAAGGCTTTCTTTTGTTTCCGGAGTATCTGGGTCCCAAGGGGGACGGGGTATCAACCTATCGGCCATAGCCGTCAGGTATTGCCTGTTGCCCGGTGATTTTAAAGAAACACACCAAGCAAACAGGGATTTCCAGGATGCCACACGTAAGCCGGTTTCTCTCTATCTGCACAAGCCAACATGACCCGAGTGAACGAAGCTCGGGCCTTCAAGGTGATGAAGCCTTTCCCATCCAAATCCAGCTCTGCAAAGAGAGCTGCCACGTGGCCTGGACGCTGTGCGCGCTTCGTCCACAAGGTGCTTCTAGTTTTCCACAAAACGTATGGGCGCCAGTTTGTCTCTGTGCTCGGGCTTCCCTGGTTCGCGATATATTTTTGTTGTTTTGCAGATGGGAACTGCAGACTGGGCTTCGATGTTCAATTCAGCAAGGTACAGAGGGAGAGAGAGAGAGAGAGAGAGACAGACAAAGAGAGAGAGAGAGAAGGCGAGATAGAGAGAGAGAGAGAGAGACAGCGAGAGAGAGGGAAAGTGGTGGAGAGAGAGGATGGGGAGAGAGAGCGAGAGAGAGGAGGTAGCGAGAGAGAGAGAGAGAAAGAGACACAGAAAGACAGAGAGAGAGAGAGAGAAAAAGAGAAAGAGAAAGAGAAAGAGAAAGAGAACAAGAAAGAGAACAAAAAAGAGAAAGAGAAAGAGAAAGAGAGAGAGAGAGATGGGGCAACAAAGAGAGCAAAGAAAGAAGGGAGACAAGAGAGAGGAAGAAGGAGAAAAGCGAGAGGCCAATGTCGGCGGAGTGAGCCGGAGGCTCTAAAGTTACTATGATGCCTAAAGGAAGTTCTGAATTTGAAAGAAAACCTGAAGTAAAACACCTTTATCATGGTTGAGCTGGCTTTACCCTCTGGTGAGCTTCTTATGACTCGTTCCTCATGCGGCTTCTATGAGATTTTCAAACGCCCCTGGACAAAGGCAGTAAGGCCTTGATTCTGTGGGCCTTAAGGGGGAAACCATGAGGTGAGTTCTGGACAAAGCAGTGGGTGTGTGCCTCCTAGCTCGCTGCCCATCCGTCGGCCGCAAATCCCAAGCCTTATAGAATGACAACGACCCGAAAAAGCGCTGTTTGCCGTCAATCATGGGTCAACTCTACAAACATCTGGTCTGAGTTGGATAGCATTGCCATACTACACACCCTCGACCTTTGAGATGTCCATGCTGGTTTCTGGCCAATCAAAGGCTCGGTGTATGAACCAACGCAACAAATGCAGCTGTGACCAAGCATTTGATTGTAGGGTTGGAGGCAAGCACATAGGTGTCCTTTTGTAGGGGCAATAGATGGCCCTGGTAGATGATTAAACCACCAAGTAAACCAGGGCCATCTATCTTTCTACCAAAACAACCAAAAAGAACACCTAGGGGCAAGCAAGCGAGCACAAGCCGCTCGTCCGGATCACGTCACCTGCCTGTCACGCCGATGGCGCGGGCGCGGTTCACAAACTCATTCTTCGGCACTCGACCCACCTGCGGAGTGAGTGGCAGAAGCACAAACCGGCTTGGCGGCCAGAAAGACTGAGAAGCCTCAAAGAGCCCTGGGCGATTCAATGCGCCGAGTGAATTGGCATCTCCTTGGAGCAGGGCTCAAGCTGATGCGGCCCCTCCATGACTTTGCCCAAGAAGCGGACATTTTACCAGGTGTTGGCCCGGGGCAATAAGTAGAAAACAGAGTCCCTTCTAGATGGCCCTGTTAGAAACTGCTTGTCCCATCCAAATGCGTAGGATTTCTCTTGGAGGCATGCCAAATGCTCCAAGAGGTGGCAAATTGCACACCCTGGAAGAGAATGTGATCCTTTACCAACCACTCTTCTCGTGTATGAAACGGTTGGTTTATACCCTTCTCTGCTATGAAAAAGCAAGCCACCGCAGCTGAGCTTGAAATTTCGGGCAGAATAGGCTTCAACCAGCCCCAGGCGCTGTACAGGGACACGCCGGAGCAGGTTTTGTTCAGAATTCGTTTGATCAGGGTTAAACAGGGCGTCTTGTCACCCCTGGGCGTTGCAATGGAATTCCCAGCACCTTGACAATCCGCGCCAGGGCGTGGGCGATGTGAAACGCCAACCAGTCACACACTACTGCAAATAGGTTTTATCTTCTCTTCCTGTCTCCCTACTCTACGGTTAATTGAGAGCGCTGGGCCAACCAAAGGCTAACGCCGCTTCTAAGAAGAGCACGGCCCTCGAGCTAAGCAGCCAATTAGAAAGTCCTCCTTTGTAAATCCATTGTAATGCTACCGGGCAAACTTAGGGCAGTTGCAGAATTATGATAATAGTATACCGTCTTAGCAGAACAATGAAACTCGTCAGCAGCATTAACATCAGCATCATCCTCCTCCATCTTCGCCGTGGTGGACTTGATGCGTGTTATGCCGAAGCCATAGACTGGGTAGTTGACCGAACCTATGACCCAAGCTTCGCCTCGGTCACATCCAGGTACTTGACCCATCCCGCGTGCACGCTGCCGTAGAGACGCTTCAGGAGCCGGCGGAACTCCTGCGCCCAGCTCGCGGCTGCGGGGGCGGGGACGCGCGGGACCGGGGGCTCGAGGGGAGGGAGGGGCTGAAGGGCCACGTGTCTGTACTTCCAAAATGAGGATTCTTGTGAGTTGTTGCTTCTTCGCGCTGTGCTTCTTCCTGGTCCTTCCATCGAAATCCTGAAAACCCAGCCAGTAAAGAAAAAGTGTTGAACCAAGCGCTGTCCTACCAGTGCTGCGAACCTTTGACTTATGTCCCTAAACACATTTGGACACAAGGCAAACCCACAGCCTTGCTACGTCCGCACCACAGGGAAGGGAATCCGCTCAGCTCACCCCCAATCAGCAATCTAGGCTTCAGAAGCCACAAATGGGTCGCAAGAAACGACATTCCAGGGGTCATTCCTCCCATCAAATATTTCCAAGGAGGTGTCCCATTTCTGAGGAACCAATAACATTTCTGGGATGCACAAGTCCGGTTTGAAAGGCGGGGACAGAGCATCCTGCGAACCCCCAACTCACCAACTCATGTCCTGCAGGCTCTTGAAAAGGCTTCCTCCATGGACCAGCAAACAAATCCACATGCACCACCAACCAGTGCTTAAGTGATTGCAAATGACCCAGAGGAAAACTAGTACCATAGCTCAAACAAACAGCCAGAAAACAAAATGCTGCAGGGGTCTGTTGACTCCTAGTTAGAGGGGTTGTTGATCGAAAAGGATTTGGGCGGTGTGCAGCAATGAAGAATTGCGACAACCAACGGTGGACGCGCCCCCCAGAACATCTAAGGTCAATTGCCCCGGAACCTGAAGGTGATTGAGCCAAAACTGCCCATGCGCGCAAAGCCGCGCCTCCACCGACACCACCGGCAGCTCCGGCGACATTCGCTTGGACGGGGACCGCGGGCTCGCCCGGGGCGAGGCGCCGTGTGGGGACGCCGGCGAGGGCGGGCGCAGAGGCGAGGCCGGGGACTTGGGGGAGCCGCCGGTCTCCTGACGTCAACGCCTACATCCGCACCAGTGCCAAAGTGGGTGGGGTGGTGGTGGGGTGGTGGTGTGGTGTGGTGTGGTGTGGTGTGGTGTGGTGTGGTGTGGTGTGGTGTGGTGTGGTGTGGTGTGGTGTGGTGTGGTGTGGTGTGGTGTGGTGTGGTGTGGTGTGGTGTGGTGTGGTGTGGTGTGGGGTGGGTGTGGGGTGGGGTGGGGTGGGGTGGGGTGGGGTGGGGTGGGGTGGGGGGTGGGGTGGGGTGGGGGGGTGGGGGGGTGGGGGGGTGGGGGGGGTGGGGTGGGGGTGTGGAGTGTGGAGTGTGGTGTGGGGTGTGGGGTGGGGTGGGGTAGGGTGGGGTGGGGTGGGGTGTGGAGTGTGGTGTGGGGTGTGGGGTGGGGTGGGGTGTGGGGTGGGGTGGGGCGGGGTGGAGTGGCGGGGTGGGGTGGGGTGGAGTGGTGGGGTGGGGTGGAGTGGTGGGGGTGGGGTGGGGTCGGGTGGGGTGGGGTCGGGTGGGGTGGAGTGGAGTGGATGGCACAATTCCCTGGTACAGGGGAATTGTGCTGTCCACTTTCATCCTTAAATGGGTGAGGCAGGGGGAAGCTTTGGACCAGTGGATGACAAGTGGCTATTTCCTGAACCCATTGACAGGTGTAATATTTCGGGGATGCCCATCCCAGGTCCAACAGCGTCCAACCCCTAGCGATACGAACGAGACTGCGTGGCTATTTGTACGTAAAACATCACGCTTCTTGCAAACACAGGCCAAACCACGTCTTTTCCCAACAAGTTTGGGATCGTGATATCCATCAACCTGCAAGGGTGATAGGGAACGCCATCAACCAATACCCTTGTAACACGGCCCACTAATTACCAGTCAAGAACATAACACAAAGTGCCAAACAAATGGTGAAGGAATCGCCAGGCTACTGACGCTGCAAGTCAGAGACCAACGGACTGTGAAAGACCAAAACCAAACGAGAAAGAACACTTCATCATGGGTGATAGGCTCAGAGTCTGACACACCTTCATCTCACAGTGTGACAAGCCCGTCCTCAGTCTTGTCAGACTTCGTGTTGTCCATTTTCTCAGTGTCGCTCGGCATCTTCCTCCCCACATGTGATTCATACTCCCCTCCCAGGCTGATCTCGTGTCTTTGTCATTCGGACCGCCCGAAAGGGCGGATGGGTGCTGAACGTTGGCCCAGACTCACCAGGCTCAAATGGTCTTATTGGGGGCAGAAGGGGCCGTTGTCAAACCCTCATCTTGACTGATCGGAACCTTTGTGAGGGATTGACCGTTCAAACAAGGAGTTGTTCCTCAACCTCGCGCATGATACCAATATGCAAAATAATTTGCCTGACCATGGTCATAGAGGCCGGCAACCAGACTTTAATTTGAAAAAAGATGGCCTAAACAGTATCATAAAGTGGTGTCATGGTGTGCCACCTTGAACAATTCAAGGGGCATTGTACTCAAACAGGGTGTTGCTGTCAGCCCCCCTTCCCGCATGAATTCATAGTTCTGAAATCTGAAAGATGCCCCGTGAGGCCCCCCGTGAGGTGCTGGTGGGATTTTCATCAACTCGTCCCTAAGCTTAGGTCATGTTAGGCCTGCGTGCTCACAAGAAAGGGTCGACAAGAAACCCACCGTGGAACTGGTGAAACGCTAGACAATGGAGACACGAATTTATGTGGCCCTTTGGTGCACCTGGTCCTCATGGGGATTCTTGACCATCAACAACTTGAAATTCCTATGCGCCAGTGATGGCTCATCATAATGAACCAGCAACCCTGGGCTAGTTCAGAATCTCTGGCAAACCTTGGGTAGTTCGATCTTTTACTGACCGGTTCCCTCTTTCCTTCGCATTCCGTTCACTGCGATTGGGAGGATCATGGGGAGTGAGGAGAGTGGAAAGCTTGTCAGTTGGCCTGCCACTCGAAGGCAAACCAACAGGAGACAGCATTCTGCCCCCCCTCCCAACAAGGATTAGCCATAAGAAAGCGAAGCTCGTTCTTTTCCTGCAACATGATCTTCCAACAGAAAGACACGTCCGGAGTTCCTGATGTTCGAACAGTGCGCGGCTGCCTGTGTCCAACACTTCCCCCCCCCCCGGCACACTGCCCGTGTCACTGGTAGAGGCGCCTTACTTTCATCTCCGCGGGCAAGGCGATGGCCACCACCTGAGATATGGGAATGTGTGTTGAAGCCACCCAAAAATTGGGCACCTTCAAAAGACACTCTCACAGACCCATATATATATATATATATACACGAGAGATATGTTCCTCAAGCGTGGGACAAGTCCAAACTCTCCAGACAAGCGTCTCAAGGGAGGTGTCTGGTAACCACTCAGTCAAGTATCCGATTTCAGTAAGCCTCAAACGCAGCATATCCGTACATATATGAGCAGGACCCAAAACCCTTCATGGTCAAAGCATATAGCCCTCACTATGATGTGCTATTATCCCTAATCCAGGGAGCATTGACTAGAGGGGCATAGTTATCACCATGATTCGCCTCTTCAAAATAGGAGACGGCGTTCAACCGTAAATGACCACCCCTAGCAACTCAAGGAAACAATATGTTGATCATCGTGGCAACATGTTCACCAAAAGGACCTCCAAGATGGCCGGTAACCCAGGCAACCAGAACTTTGAACCATTCCGGGGGTTGATTCCCAATTTGTTTCAACCACCGTTCTTTTCAAAAACCAGCCACTTCCCTGGATCCCTGAAAGTAGCATAGTACGTCCAGTCTCCATTAGGTGACCAGGGAAAATCATGCGGTAAAACCTAGAGAGAAGAAGTTTGGTTAGCTACTGTACTACTGGCAACTGGTACTGCAAGCACTGGGTTTGGTTCCCTTGAAACCATCCCAATAGAAAAAGGCAACCGTTTTCTATAGCGGGGTTCTCCAGATTTAGTGGGGCCGCCATCCACGAAAACAGGGTTTGGAGCAGCACAGAGCAACTGTGGACACCTGGACACCAACCACTGCCCCCGATTCGGCAGAAGCCTTCGACCGGGCGGGCCATGGGGCCCTGGGGCCCTGGGGCCCTGGCCTGGAGGTCGCTCTGAATCACCTTCACCCGGCCCGTGCTGGGCTCCGGCAGCAGCATCTTGAAGATCCTCCATGGGAAAATCCGAGAATATCGAAAAGACCACAGACATTCCACTCGGCTTCCCTTTAAACACCAGCCGAAAGGGTCGATCACTTTGAGAAACTCCCACACGAATTCGCCCAGTGGGACTTAACCCAATGGGTGGGAATTGTATTTGAGTCCCTGTACAGTAGCTGCAGAAGCCAAACCAAATACCACAACTAAACTAAACAAAGACCAACAACACACAACTAATTTGGAATATCAGGCCAGCTTTTTTGCAGTTCCAGCACCTCCTCGTTACAAAGGAATTCGATGGCTGTGTGTGTGTGAAATGAATGGGGGATGCGACAATGCCAAAAAACATACAACGTCAGTGCGTGAAAAAAACAAACATGTTTGAAAGGGAACCCACAAGCAACCCGAAATGGAAGGGCATAGGTATAGCTTCTGGGGGTAGTTGGTTGAGCTGCCCCACAGACCAAACAAGTTCAAAAGGTAAAATGTCAAAGCTCAGTCTAGCACTAGCAACCACACAGCTCAAACTTCAAGCACTCAACATAGCACACAATCCATGGACCGCGCTTCTACGTACATCTGCTGATGGGATGGGAATTAGCTGTTCAGCTGAGCAATTAGGGCACGTACGAATCTTCAGCAAGCGAACCGTTCAATTCCTGATGGCTGGTGAGGGCATCAACGCGAACGATCTCAACAGACACACCGAACAAACTTGTATTTCGTGGCAACTGAACTACACTTCAGCGAGGGAAGCTGTGAACAACAATCCGGTCGAGTGGATCCGCCTTAGCAAGATTGCGCTCAACAAGACCTCGCGCCTTCTCTTTTTCTATCAACAGGTCCCATTGAAATCGTTCACCATTCGGAGATTGCAGTGTGCCCATGCACAAGAAGGGGTAGGACCTTAGGCCTTGGGACATTGCAGGAGACCACAACGAGTCACAAGCAAGGGGCATGGTTCACAAACCACTACGCCTTAGACAATATTGTGGTTTCCCAGGAGGATATGGACAAATTGGGCTGGCCCCCTAGATTTTGTGGGAAAGTTGCCCCCCCCCCCCCCTTCTGGCCTCCGTCTACTTTACTGGGAGGCCGAACAAGGACCAAGCCTGCTTCCTTCCCCGTCGACTCTCCCCGAGCGTTCTGAGGCTGCATGTCTTGATTTTGTGACGCTAAGGATGGAGCCTCTGCTTGGCAGAAAACGAAACACTATACCCAGCGACTCCACTTGCAATACACTTTAACGGATGACTAGCTGTTCCTTGCTGCTAGAGGTTACATGATTTCCCCATTAACCTGGTCTAGTGGTAACTGAAAGACTGGAAGCGCTGAGAATCATGGCGTTTTGTCCCTTGCGTGCAACCTCATGGGTCTTCTTTCCCTTTAAAACAACCAAAACGCCGCAGCCATAAAAGGAACGAGACCAAACACACCTTCCTCTGCCCCGACCTCTAGTCGCCCGGCCCGACAGCCCGACCTCTTCAGCTCGCGCTTGGAGAGGCCCTCGATGTTCTCCAGGCATCGGCTGATGAACTCATCCTGCGAGGAGACTCCCCAACTAGGTCCTCCAGTAAAGAGGTTAGAATAAGGGTACTCTTTTCAGTAGGGGAACCCTCTCAACCAAAAAAGGGGTGAGAAAGGGCACTACTGGGGAACCTAGCCAAGCTCCCTTTCCCCGAAACGGATCCTTTGTTGGATAGCGCCCCATATAGGGATCCTTTGTTGGATAGTGTGTTACTGAATACAAAAAACAAAACAAAACATCCTTTTCTAGGAATTCCAAAGTTTTGTTTCAAGCATCTACCCTAAAGGACTCTTTCGGCCCCTTTCGCGACTGTGAAGGCTCTTAGAGCAATTCCCCAAATCAATCGAATTTCAGAGGATGAGGGGTGGAGATTTATGATTGAGAATGTGCTCTTCCAACCTCCAGGTGTTGATCCTGGCATCATATTGGATTCCCTCCGCCCGCTACTTTCCAAAGAAAGTCGTGGAATGCATACTTGCTCAGAGTACATAGCCCGTTTCTCAACCTCAACCACCAAGACCTAAGACATTCAACATCGCATGCTGAGGCAGCCAAACTCGCACATAGGTTTGTCTCTCAAAGACGTACACCTAGATCGCAACAGCCCAACAATTGTTGCGAACTGGAGCTTAAAGGTCATTCATGGATCTGATCTGACACACGTCCGGCGACCGCGGGTCGCGCACGCCTCGTCCAATTGCTCGTCTCTGTACTTCTCGATCTTGCTCCAGAAAGCTGACAGGCAAATGGCAAAGGACATACCGGAAAATCCGATCATGACGGCCACCAAAGGTTCTGCAATTACAATCAGAGCTGGTCATTTGGAAATGGGTCCATGTTTCTGGCCAAGCAATGGGGCTGGCAAAGCCAAAGCTCTAGACAGAGAATAGAAACATCCCAGGCGTCCATCCAATTGTGGGTTCAGGTGAGCCCCAAAGCACATAATCAAACAGTATTCATTAGGAGCAGGTGCTCGCTAGTTTGCCATCTTCAACCCTGCCAGCATTCAAAACAGGCAGGGATGTCAAGCCCCAGTCAAAGTCAAGACACACCAATCAACACGGAACACTGTTGTGAGATCTTGGTGATGATTAATCAATTGTCCACTCATCCCACCCTATTTTGCTTTGCTCTTGGAAACAAGCAATCTAGGGTGACTGGAGGCAATCCCGCGACTTGTCTTGTCCTGATCTTCTGCTTTGTGCGGCCGATCTACAGTGGCTGGGGGTGTTCTGTGACTTGGCATACTTGGCGTTAAAGCGTCTCATAAAATGAACACACACACACACACACACACACACGTGTGCGCATATATATATATATATATGTTATATGTATCATTACATTGGGGGCATCACAAAACAGGGAAGGAATGAGAAAGGGTGTCTGGCAAGCCTGGAGCATACATATGTTTCGTAGTTGGCTTGGGTTAGGAACCCATATGCTGCCGTTGCTCATGTCGGCAATTATAGTGGATAGAGCCGGACCCCTGGGTTGGGTACCCAAGACAGGACCATGTCCCTGCATATGATATAGACGTATAGATACTGAACGGAATCAGACGGGAAGCCGGTAACAGCTGCTTACCTTTCATATCAGTTAAGAACAAAGATGGCCTTTGCTTGTTCGTAGTCGTAGTGCCGTGGCGAACCATTCAGCGACATCCCGCGCGGAGTGAAAAGTCATTTCAATCAAGTCGAGCCGTTTGTCCAGCACCAGCATGATCGTCACAAGGACCTAATTCATTACTAGTGTCCAACAATTGAGGATATGACTGAGGTACAGTACAGTACCGACTTGCAGGGTGGAGTCATTGTTCAGCATTTGCAATGACCCAGTTAATTGATCCCTTGCAGGATGCTGTGTTTTACTGGGTGCATTCAGGGTTTGCTACAAGAAGCGGGGGAGATTGGGTCCTGGAAGGAGAGAGGTGTCTGGAAAGCGCAAGTTCCTGTGTCGGCCTATCAAAACTCAGCTCCCAGCTGGGTCCCGCTTCCCCAACTTGCAATTTGGTAAACCTGCTGCGGGGAATCGTGCTTGAACGCCGCGGAACCCTAAACTCCTTGAGCCTAAACATGAACCCCACAGACCCTCAGCGATTGGGAGTAGTCATGGCGAGCGCTCTTCCGTTGCTTTTGTGAAATCTCGCCTCTACAAGTACTTTGTGCAGCGTGGTGATCCACGCTGTGGGAACAGATTAACAAACTAGGAAATGCTTGCGAACTATATGAAGTTCTCATGTATCCTCGAAGATAGGCGATTTGAGGGCTTGGATATTGTACAGAAATACAGGATGATACGTCGGAAAGATGTCAAACATAAAGGTGTATATTGTAAAATATACGGCTTGTCAATACTCTAGTTTACAATAAATACTCTGAATATGACAAACAGTAAGAGATAAACAAGATATGCATAATGCAACAATAATAATTACAATAGCACTAACGACAATCATAAGAATGATGATAACAATAATAATAAAATATTAATAAAACATAGATAATAAATACTACTACTACTACTACTACTACTACTACTACTACTACTAATAATAATAATAATACTAATAATAATAGTAATAAAATAACAGTTTTTTTTTTCAAGATGCTCATGTTGGGTAGCGGGGTCCCAGACCCGTGGCACGCTTTGCCCGCCGGCCCGGCCGCCCGGGTGCGCCTTTGAAGGCCGCGGCGGCAGGATCCCGCTCCCCGAGGGTGTCGCACTTGTCGATCAGGGTGCTGCCAAAGGCCTGCCATCCAACGCCGACTCGAGCCACGAGAAGAAGAGCCGAACCAGGAACAGGAAACGGAACTCACAAGTCAGAAGTGGATGCTGCAAACACCGCCAGTTGCTAGCTCGTTCTTTGGGTCTGTTTCGACCTGGGACTGCCTGAGTGCATGTAAAGAGGAAGAAACCAAAACAAAAGCCAGCAACAAGGCTGGAAGGAAAAAGGACTGGCTTCATGTCAGGCTTCTTTTGACTTGCCAACAAAGTATCATTCAGTGGCACAGACCCAAAAGTGATGCCGGACAATACGACTGACAACACTCCACGCGGGACAAACGCTTTACCTCTAGGACAATTTCCGACATAGTGCAAACACTAAACACCAAGCGGCCGAAACACAATTGTTGAATCAGACCACCTGGGCGACCTGGTGATGCAGTGTAATGGACAACCAAGGTATACTACCAAAGCACAAAGCGAGAAGTCCGGGCATCGCTTCAACTGACATACCTAGCAACTTGCAATGATTGCCCAAACTAAAATTCAGCACCAACCAATAAGCAATCACTATTATGCTCTGAGGTGGTTCTACCCAGAAGTCTGAGGTCAAGAATGCCCCAAGATGCCGCATGATACTAAAAGACTCAAAAGCCGATGAATAGACGTGCATCTTGAGTCTGCCCGTTGTATGCACATCTTCAAGTAGGCGTAGGTTTTTTCATAGCCCAGTAATTTGAGTTGCCAACAGAGCAGGAAAGAAGCCACCAAAAAGAAACCAGCAGGCAAACAAGTGGTGCGGTGGCTTGTCATCGCGGCAAGTCTCACTTAGACTTTTCATACCTGAAGAGCATTGCTGGCACTGCGACTCAAGCTGCCCAAATTGGGAAATCCTGCCGTCATCTCAATCTCGAGATGCACATTCCAATGCCTGGTTATGCTTAAGTGGATTAACCATTTCAAACAATGTAAGAAGGGGCAAAGGGCACCGATCAGCACTCCTGGTACCAACCAGTGTCACAAATGGTCGGTTTACCCTTGCTTCCCCTTCAAGCCAGCTGAATGCGCGTGGTTTCAAACCTGGGAAACGCCATAGATGTGCGAATAGATTTTAATGCATACGACATGGAGGGCTAACAAAGTAGGGGCCCTGTTTCGGCTCCACTTTGCCAACCCCTCCACACAGTTGTGGGCCTACAACTGGTTTAGAGCTTTCGCTCTAAAGGGGGCTCCGAACAAGGGGCCCTCTATAGTGAGTAACACACAGTTTAGCATACCCACCCAGTAGATACAGTTAGCATATCTTTGGAGATTTCCCTGGACATGGCTTGGCCGTAAGTGGAGAGTTATGTGTTAAGCTCGCTGTACTGAAAGTGCGTGGTTTCCGTGTTCTCCCACTTGCGCCAACTCACACAGCTGTATTAGGTATATTCAACCCAGAAGGATACCCAACAAAAATGAAAGGAATGACAAAGACTCGGCTTTTATTGATGTCATCCCCTGTGCCCTCACCAGGGAGGCAAACTATTCGTTCCAATTTCATTCACCTGAATATTCGTTGCATTTGTTCATTTGCCTGAGTTAAGGCATCCCCACCTTCAACCCAGCCTAAAGCGGCAAACCAACATCTGCGAGGTCGCCATGGCCCAGAATGGGTGCCAAAACTTAGTCGTGGTCCGTGAATCTGGCATCCTCAAATACAAGGAAAACCATTCCAAACTGCACTTTCAGGGACGCAGTCGCGCGATATTCCGACATCGCCTGGAGGAGCTCGTACCCGTCTGGGTCGAGGTCCTGGAACAAGTTCCGGCGAGAGAGCCCAGTGAATCCAAGGCATTTAAATCAGCAGGGACCAAGGCTTCGCCAACCTCGTAAACCATGTTCAAGCCATTGTTAACAAAAACTACTGCTGGTTTCTCCTGTGCTTCACTTCTGGCTGCCATCAAGGCGTGAGCCCTCTGCGAACATTTGGGATCGACCTTCAAACACTCACCCATGGTGTTCTGTGCGGTGCATTTGACTTGTGCAGGCCTCTGTGGACTTTGGCGGGGTGGTTTGCATTTGTCAGTTTTGCAGGATTGAAAAGAGCGAGAGAGTGAGAGAAAACGAAAGAGAAAGAGAAAAAAAAGAAAGAAACAGAAAAAAGAAGAAGAAGAAGAAGCGAAATATATACAATGTGAAACTTCCACCTCCCCCCAGCTTCGACGGCTGGCTATAATGCACATTGTAGTCGGTGGACATGCTGCCATCGGTGAAACCTGCCATCGGTGAAACTTGACAGCGTGCAGCCATGGTTGTGCCGCCCACTGAAATCCGCAGGCTTTGTGCTTGGTTCGCAAGGCGACGCTCCACCAAGGACGCAGCAAGGTTTCGGCATCGCCTCCAGCGATTGTTCTGCCACACTCAAGTCACTACGGAAACAGGATAAACTTCCAAACTACCAATCCCCCCTTCCACTTTGCGGAAAGCGGGTTGGGAGAGAGAGTGAGAGAGAGAAAAACAAAAAGCAAAACAAGCGAGCGCGAGAGAGAGAGAGAGACAGAGCAACGCGTCCCACCCTGGGACTCTGGTCCTTGCATAAAGTGTCGAGCTATCCCGTCCAAACACCTCGCACCCCCCAAACGCCCTGTGGCCATGGGAACAAAGTGGGCACCCTTTTTGCTAAGGCAGGTGAGCCTCAACGGTTTTCCGCTCTCCAAGGAATCACCCCAGGTGTCGATCCCAGTCCTGGAAGGTGATGTCGTCCTTCTCCCCGGAGATCTCCGCCCAGAGCTGCTTGACGCTGCCCGAGTACCTGGTGCACTGTACCCCTCCGCGGGGTTGAATTATCAAAGACAAACAAAGATGAAACCGACTCCTCTGAAGGTTTCGGCATTTGGAGACAAAACGAGACAAACCCAAATCATCCCAAATCCCAAGCCGCACTGGAAACAACCCCATTTCTGTCCGGTAGTGGCTCGCTGAACCAGTTCGGGGAAGATCTAGGACCAGGATGCACAGTTCTGTGGGCCAGGGTTATTGTTCCATTACCAGGAATCCTTATCAGAGTTGTCTAAACTCCCTATCAAGGGGTCCATTGTCCCTTCCAACCCCGGGGAAAGACACACTGTCTTGATTTCGCTCCCACCAACTTCGGAACGGGAAAGGAAACAGATTGTTGCTGTGGTTTGCAATGAGGGAGAGCACTTGGCTTTGACATTTCTAAGCCTCGGTTTCACCGTAAGGGTGGCGGTAGCCAGACCGTTCTGTTCCAGCTGTTGATCAAGGACCGCACAGGGTCTCTCCTGTCAAGAACTGCTCAATGCACCAGCTATCGGCAATTTTTACTATAACCAGAAGCTGAATTACGAGACCCGCAGGTAAAGGACCCTGGTGCCTCGCAAGAGCCCCTGATCCTCTTTAATCTGACTGTTTTGGGGTCCTCCTTAATGGCAAGCTTCGTTGGGGGCTCGGGTGAGAAATCAAAGGGCCAAAATGATTGTTGGCACTGTTCCGGTGGGGATGTTGCATTAAAGCAGGTCCAACATTAAACAAGCCACGATGTTTAACTAGTGATTGGCCATGTTGAAACCCACAAACCAAGGTTTTCCAAGCAGGCACCCGATTTTCACAGAGGCACACAGCTGGTTCCTTGCTGGTTCGCACCACCAGCACATCACGAACCCGTTTTCCAGAGGTGACGCAAAACCCTCTGAACATCTCAGCGCCCCTCTCGGTCCAGCAGTCCAGGCTAAGGTGGAGACCCGCCAGTGCGGTCGATGCCCATGCAAAACTGCATGAAGGAGAGGCGCCCAGTGCCTCACAGCGAACCATCCCCACCGCACATGAAAAAGGCCTGTTTTCCCAACCAACCTGTCTACAACCAAAAAAGTATCTAAACAAGGGGCCAATGTTCACATCAAAAGGGCCCAAACTGCTTGGTGTCAGCAAAACCGTCTTGGGCCACTCAGCCTCTCTGGTGTCCCCTGGACCTGCCGCGTCAACATCCTCGCCCAACCACGAGCTGTCCAGCTCAGCTCCAGGCACTCGGTGTCCATGCGATTCTTCCAAGCTGCCGCCTCGGGAAAAGACTTATTCCAAATATGTCTGTGGGTCAAACATAGGTACCCAAATCGGAACCCTGGTACATGGAAACATGGACTAAAATCCGCGGTCCCCTGGTGGTTTAATTCTGACCCATACACATCTGGGTGTGTCTCAAAGAACCAAAAGAGAACCAACCATGTTTGGGTACCCTACTTGAAGTAGGGTACCCAACAAATGCTTGGGGTCCTTTTGGTGTCCCTTTAACACCACTCCAACAGGGGTATATATCCTCAAAAAAAAGAGCACTCATTGGGGGCGGGTGTCCTACAATTGGCCAATCAACCTGGTTGGCGTCCTTTTGGTTTCCCTTGAACCAACAAAAGAACGCTCCCCAGTTCCATACTTGTGGGCCTGGAACAGGGTTGGGCCAAGTTGGTTTAAACAAGGAAAGCCAAAGTGATATTGTCTAGCATAGTGGATTGAACATCTTGAAACACTTGCCGCGACCCTGGTTGTCGCTTTCAAACTTCTCAGGGACACGTTCTGGGGAAGACAGATTCGAAATTGGAGAGAAACAAAAAGAATTCAACCATGCGTAGGGTCTCTGGATTCACGCGTACCCTACTGACTTGCATAAGTTCCCACTTGCTGTGCATTTGTATTCCAGTGGATACCAGTCACACTCCACTCCACCAGTGTTTCTAACTCTCTGGGGGCAAACGGTAATATATGCCTTCGCAACGAGAATGGAACCTTGATGGGTGGGCTTCCCCCAAACAAACAGGAAACACGGGTGTGCTCATCTACAGAGATCTGCCCCGAACAAGCCGTGTGCCGGACCAGACATCCGCTCACGTTCACCAGCTGCCGGCGGTAGTCGTCCAGGCACTTGGGGCCTGGCGCAAGACCCGGTGCCCTTTGGAAAGGTCCAAAAGTCGGAAGGCCCCGCAACATTTATTTCAACTAACAAAGCAGGGGGTCAAAGAGCAACTGTAACCCGAATTTCTTGCAAACAACTATGATAAGGGTTCCGAGCTTGCTGTCAAGGGAATTGCAAGCTGAAACAATCGTCATGGGGGAACGAGACAAAACTAGGTGGGGCCTTCCAAATGTTTGGTTGCTCATGACACCTTCAACTGCGGAGTCAAATGCAGCAAGTGTTGACACTGTCCCATTCAAGACAGATGTCAGAATAGCGGTGGACCAAAAGGAATCGTGGTTTAGAGGTTGCCTATGTTTGGAACCACCCAATCTAAATGAGACATGGCAACATGACTTGTTACCAACGGAGCGGAGAACTTGGGATGCCGGCTGATTGTGGCAAAAATTGAGCACTCAGCACTCCATGTCCCCCCCCAAAGAGGTTTCAGCCACGCAGTGAAACCACCCTCTCCAAATGGTGGGAGTTGTTTCACAATTCGCGTAATTCCAGTCTCCTGTTTCAACGAACAAAAATCTTGCTGTCGGCCCTAAAGCTGTCCACCCCTTGACCGCCACGGGTGCATCGCTTGGCGCACCCATTTGCAGCTCCAGCTCCTGCTTCAAGCGCATCTCCGCGCCCTGCGGTCTCCACGTGCCAAGTGCTTCCAGTTGCCATGCTGGGTAAACTGTGCAAAAACCTGACCCAGAGGTACCAAACCCTGGTTACCTTCTGCAGGGGTAAGTGGAAGATCTGGGAAGGCAAAAGTAACCTGAATTGGGTCATGGTCATGGTGCCCTGGGTGGAAAACGCCTGCGATGGCTTAATGAATTCCCTACCAAGAGATGGGTGACCAACGGGGTTGATGGAATTCTCTACCAACTCCAAGCAAAAGGGTGTTTAATCCTGGTCCAGAATAGGAAACCACCAAACTGGTTCAGCAGCAGGTGTGTGATGGAAATCTCATCTATTTGCCAGTCTGCTCCGGTAAACAGACCCACCCAAGCTGCCGCCTTTGAGTTTCCTTTCACAAGTCATCGGAGTGGGTTTGCTCGACCAAATTCTCCAAACCCTGGAAAGGGCTCAGTCCAAGAGTTGAACATCGGGACAAGGATCCAGGAAACCTCAGGCGTGGTCAGTTCAGCTGAACAATTCCAACGGTGGGTCAACCACTTGTGCGGGCTTCGGGTTTTATGTTGCTGCTCTGGTCGGCCGTTTTGATAAGCGCAGGTGAACCCGCTGGAAGGCCCTGACACATACCTCCGGTTGCATTTCGGCACCTCCGACAGCCAAGCGATCTGTAGGACCTTGGGAGTCCGTTGGATGTTGGAACTTCCTATATCGCCTGAACCAAGGGGATCCTCAAATCTGCTCATCAGGTGATTTTGGCGATGAGGGAAGCAACAAAAGGCAACATGAGGCCCTGCGTCTGGCGACGGTTGGTCAACTTTCGCTGTGGAGCCACCTTAAACGGATAGCACTGCTCGCCTTGGGGTTCCTCTTTGATAAAAGGCAAAAACAACTAGAAGGGGGTTGGGTACCAGAAGAAATGAAGTCATGGCCATGGCTCAAATTGAAGTAGCTGTGTTATAACCGCTGCACTGGCAATCGCCAGATAAGGTAGGTGTGATCAGGTGTGTTCAAAATGGTGCATACCAGTGGCCTATGTCCCTCCCTTATGAACAATGAGCTAAGAACTGGAATCCTGTCACCTAATGCCTGTGTGCCGCTGGCAAACAAAGGGCTGGCTGCATGTGTGGCTCGTGTTCAAGTGCTGTTTGGCTTGTTTTGTGTTTCTTCTCAAGCACGCCCCCAAGAATGACCCATACACAAATACCGTGCAGGCCAAAACAAATTCAGTCTGTTCTCAAATACCCCACCAATCAACCAACCACTAGCCACACACGAAGCAGCGACTAACCACACACTAACTAACCAATGCAATATGAAGGGCTGAATAATTAGAATTTGGGGTCAATGGTTAGAGATCATATTTAATTCTGCAGCCCCTTGTGTCACCCACTGATTATTTGTTTGCCGGCTTGAGCTTCGAGTTTCCGCTGCAGCAATCTATCCCCCAAACGCCAAAGCACTTTGCAGCTCCGTGCCTGCCGCTTTCGTGCTCCCAGCTCCTCCGACCTCAGGGAAAAAACTGTAATGTGTGTGTGTGTGTGTGTGCGTGTGTCCTGGTTTAGGGTGTCCTTTGCACAACTTTGGTTTATTGTTATAGAGAAGGACTATGAGAAACTAGCGCGAGCCTCTGTTTGGAGTTGCCAAGTTTTGGGACAGGCTCACGTGGCATCCCGTTGCTTTCTTGATAGGAACAAACCAAAAGCCGGGGAAGCACCTGTTTTGAAGCGCGGCTTTAAACACCCGACAACTCCAACTCTTCCCATGTTGTCCCGCAGTCATGACGATAGACAACCCATTGGAACTCGTTCTTCCAAGGCGGGTTTGCGCTGTTTGCCCCTTTTCAAGTTGGTTTAAAGGGAAACTAGACCACCATTTTGAGGATCCACTTATGTGGACACACACACACACACACACCTGGTGCTTTTCCACTTTTGACGTGGCTTTGCCTGGCCAACTGCAAGTGGCAACAATAGGCCCCGCAACAAACTTGATATCCTTCTGGAGCTACGCCTTGTGTGGGAATGAACAGCTGATGGAAGTGATCCAACAGTAGGCATCAACCTGTGAGCCGTTGCGGGTGTTGGTAGCAGGGCGAGGTGATTCAGGTGAGATTTTTAGTATGGAACGGCCTGCAGTTCAAACAGCGTCGCAGGAAAGCCTATACGGATCCCCTACCGGGTGAGTCAAAGCACTCATTAGCTCGCCACTCAAATTGGACAATGTCCTGATGTGGAATGTGAGAGGTGGACAGACTTTCTGATCAACAAACACATTTGCGGTGATCAGAAAATGCCAAGTGCATCAATCAGACCAATTAATTATCGCGTGTCAAACGCGACATGTGCGGCCATGCCCAGGAAAACGCTCCGGAAGGAATCCCTCGCGTCGGCAGCACCAACACGTCCCACATTTGGGAGGCCGCATCCTGCACCAGCAAATGCAGGAGACTGCGTGAAACTTCTTTCCTTCCCTCCTTCCCGCCTGCCCGCTCGCCAGCCAACTAGAAGAATGGTGCTGGCGGGCCCAGACACTCGAGGTCAAGGGGAGCTTTGTGACCCATCTTAAACATTGGCTACTCACAAATTGAGCATGTCGTGCGGGTGCTGATGATAAAATTCTCAAGGGAGGGGGTCCACGGAGGAGAGGAACCAATGAAACACAAATCAAGTAATCCAGCAAAAGCGTGCATGAGACTGCAAGAACGGCTTAATTATCAGGTAATTGTGACGATCCAACAAGTATAAGAGTCTACTATTCTTCCACCAGAAGGAAAAGGAAAGCCTAACTTCCGAAGCCACACAGGGACAACAGGCTGCCAACAGTGGAATTCCATCGGTCCAAGGCCGGGTAGGGCCCAATTCCAGTTTCACCACCAGACTCCTCCTTGGACCATATCATAGACCCTGGGCAAAAGTGATTTTGGGCTGGTCATAAGGTATGATTCATTCAGGGAACCTAAAGGGAGAAAGAGCAAAAAAGGTGTAGTCTGGTAATGATCCTTTTTAATTAATCCCAAATAGGCAGTGTGTGTGTGTGGGTGTGCCTCGTGCAGCATGGCGTTGACTGCTTCTGACCCAACCCCGGTCTCTTTGCTCAGCATCCGGCCAAATGGCGATGCGAGTCGGGCGGTACACCGCATCCTGGCAGCTCATAGTCCAATGTCCCGTCCACAAACCAAACACAATGCAACGGAACCCCCCTTTCAGTGGCCAAGCAAATTCAATAGTGGAATTGCAAGGCCCTTATCATCTTGGCAAAGATGACCACAGTTTCAACCAGCGGCCAGATGTGGTCGGTGTGTTGGTCAAGGAACCATCTGGATGAATTATCCTGGTTCACCTTTGCCCCAGCAAAATCATGGTATTCCGAATCAGATGCCGATTGCCTCGCGCAGAATTGCTCAGGTGTTACCTGAAGTGTGGTCCATGGGATTTGGTTCCCACAAAGGACAACAAACACGCGACCGAATTCATATTGACCCTTTTACCAATGCAACACACCCTCTGACTTGCGCGCTCCGTCATGGCCTTTGGTCTGAATCCTTCAAGCCTCGTGTGGAGCTTTTCACTGAGCTCTGAGCTCCAGGTTCTGCAAGTGAAATTCCAAGTCCTGAAATAAATAATCCCCAAGATAGGCGTGCTTGTGGTGAGCCTGCCGTAAATTAGGCCCAGGTTTTGCACCGTGAGGCTGGGTGCAACTGGCATCTCCGACAGATTTACCTTCTTTTGGCACTCCCCTAAGTATATAGCCCAAACGTTTGACTGGAGACACAGCAAGGGAAGTCATCATAGATGACCAAGACGGCTCGTTCATGACATTTGAAATGCAAAAGCAGCTACCCAGGTTCCCCAGCAGCTTTGTCAGCTGCTCCACCACATTACAGACAGGGTGCTGCGCGCACAGGATTGGAAGAAATTGTCTTCGACTGGCAGCTGTTGGTTCAGTTTTAAATGGTGTCAACACAAAAGCAAACATGGGCAAATCTCCAAACGACAACGGGAAGCCTAGCTTTGAGGGTTGAGAGTAGATGTCCCCTTATATGGCGGCTACATATGTATATGTATGTGTAATATCTATGTATATATGTACATATATATATATGTGTGATTTTATCCCCCTTTTTTCCTTGGTTGTGGTTTGTGCGCAGTGGAACCCTGTTTGTTCCCCTGAAGCCTGAAGTTCAACATAAAACATAAACAATATCCCTTCTGGTGACACATCGTCAATTTCGGGGATCCCCTTTTTGGGCGCCACGTGAATTTGCAGCGGAGAACTTGCCTCGATTTGGTTGTGTCTCCCCCAAACGAATTGCCGCGGAGCGCCTCAGGAGCCTCTGACCGCGCCACCGACTGGTTGGACGACGCCCGCGAGGACGGCCTGTGAGGGTGTGGGGCAGGAATTGCCAGTTTGTGATACTGTGGATGGACGAAATTCTGCACCACTTGGAAGCCATGGGAAACCATTGTTGGTTGGTATTTGCAGGGGAGCCATCATTCCAGGGTTTCTTAGGTGGTGCGGGATTTCGTCCAACCGCAGTAGGGGTGATTGGAATTGCCAGTTCTTTTGTATTTGTGCTTGGACCTATTCCCCTGTAAAAAAAACAAAAAAACGGTTGCAAGCTACCAAGAATAACTTCTGGGTAGCCTCTTTCCAACAATCATGGAAGTGGATAGGAGGACCTTTCAGTACGATGACAGTCCTTCCAAACACTTTCAAGGCTTCACTGTTTGATAATATAGAAATACTCGTTCACACAGCTCACCACCAGGTCTGAAAAACCATACAGTAGGCGCTTCTCATGACCATGAGCCAGGCGCAAATGCAGGATGTCCAACTCTTTTGCCTTGGCCAAAGCAGCCCACTGACTTGCGAAGTATCATGGACCACGCAGCCTCCAATGATGTTTACCTCCAGGAAAGGATGCTTCCGGCCAAAGATTGTGTTCACCCTGTTCGCTGTTCGCTTGCTCCATCGGGTAGAGGTCATTGGTTATTCAGGGCCTGGCTTTATACAGCTACATTATTCTATCTGGAACACAACAAGGGATTAGCATTGAAGTAGCCAGGGCTGACCACGGGTTAACTCGGGGGTAGCTGGGATTTCACTGGGGCTAGCCTGGGGAGGCCGGAGCTCTCTCATACCATATTGACTCATACGAGCAGTTCCTGCTCGGCAAGGCCCGTATCCAAGGAATCCAATCTGCCGTGTAAGACAGCCAAAGGCTCTTGATTTCAGTTTTGCGCATGTCTCGACCTGCTATCTGCATCAGGAACAAACTGACATGACTTGAAGCGTTAGCCATTCCGCTTCAACATGGGTGCTGTTGCTTCCCAATGACACTACCTGGCGGTTGACACCACTTGATTGGCATATGACCCGGTCTCAACTTAGGCTTTAGATGACAAAGGGCGTTCGGTTGCCATCGCGGAAGATTACCAGGCAATCAACACTTGGTTACCCAAATTGGAGGCAGGAAGCACTGTGATGCATGGCAATGTCTCGGGAGAATTACAATGCCGTCAAACCCAAGAGGCGTCTCACAACCCCAACTTGGATGCACAGTACCACCAGCCCACTGGATGTGTTTAAAGGGAAAGCACCCAGAACACCTGAATATGTTCACATCAAGAGAGCCAGGTTTACCGTTGCTTGTTGGTAAATGTATGGAAGCCCACCCAAGGAAACAAGAAGGGTGGACTCCACTGCTGGCCCAATCTTTGACTTGTTGAAAATACTGAACTGTTTGCTAGTGACCAAAGGGGAAAACAGGAACGTTGGCAACAAGGTGAAAAGGTGACTTAAGTCTGCAAATTCGGACAATTTGCTGGTTGAGTTCGGGCAAACCTACCCGAAGGAAACCAAAAAGGGCTAGGGTAGTTTCCCCCATGGCCTCTTGGAAGGACTGCTCGGCACCGCCAGCTTGGGACTGCTCTCCCCAACGCTGCGGGGCGTGCCCTGCGCGTGTCTCTCAGGCTGCCAAAAGGAGCCCGGTGAGAAGTGCTTGTTTGCTTAGTCAGCTTCTTTCTTTTTTTGCAAGCAGGTAGTTAATGTGGTAATGCGGGGTAGTGATTAGAAACAAGCCCTTCGGTGCTCGTTGGTCCTTGTCAGAGTCTACATTGGCTCCCCCAGAAATCGTGCAATTCCGCGATTTCCAAGTAGGGGAATTAGACAGCGAAATCAAGCATCGTTTCCGGATCGTTGATTTTGCGTGGGCTCCTTTAGTGGTGTCCCCGCAAACACCAACGTGGAACAAACACGAGGACTCCTGTAGGGGTATCCCCCCACCACTAACACGAGGGATCCTTTGTAGGAAGGTATTCTTGCATTGGAACCTCCGGAAGCGGACCCCACAAATTCCGTTGGAGGGTGATTTGTTAAAAACTGCTGAGAATTGAGTGAATAGGGGTACCCCCAAACGCTTGCAACACCGTTGTGGTGGCCATACGGAATCGTACAAGTTACGGAGACCGATGGAGGGATTCTACCAGGCATCCTGAGATGTTCCTTGAGGTAGGTTTTAGTGTCCGTGATAGTGGCGGGGCAACTGAAAAGCCATGTATGTATATATATATATCCCTTGGTATATATAATACACATAATATGTGTGTCTTGCTGAGAGTACCCTTTCGGGCTTGACACACACACGCACACATACACTTATGTGTCTGCGCGTGTGTGTTCGTGTGCCATGGTCAAGCTCTAATTGCAACGAATCTGGTCACTGTCCTTCTTTCAGTGAGAATCCATGTGTAGCATGATCCTATTACCAACAACTAAGGAATGATCATATCGCAAGCCCGAAACATAGACTTTCAGTTGCAGTTTATTCTCATTTCCTGACTTTACGGGCCAAACTAATGCCCAAACTGCTTGCATGCCAACAACATGGTCTTCCCAAGCATAAAGTCCAGGAACTCAGGGAGTGTGGGTTTTAAGGAAAAACATCTTGCAACAGAAAGGGCAAAACCGGAGGTCTGAAAAAGGCACGTTCTCCTCAGCGTGTGCCTCCAAATCATTCTCGCCGTTCTTTGGGCTCTGCAACTTTCCTGCCGCAACCAACGGGTTCACCATCTCACCATGGGGGTGTGCTTGTTTGAGACCTATTTTGACACATACCCATATCGATACCCAATGTCCAACCATTAATATGTCGACCACAATGTGTCCAAATAACAGGTCTGTCCTATTTTGATTAATATTTCAAACTCGAATACTCCCAACTTTTGATCTGAATGGGCCAACTATTGGTTCCTAGCATCAAATGAACAGCCGTGTGGCTGTGTTGATGAAAAGTCAGTCGATAGAAAACTGTGGTGCGAGGGAGCACCAGCTGACCCCTGACAGCGCATTTGACTCAAATTTGTGCAGATTTGGGGCGACGTTGAATGAACTGGCAAGTGTCAAATAACACTGTGACAACCTCAACGACCACACACACACACACATCACACACTTTATTTGGGCGAGACGGAATACGCTACCATATACAACCGACTTGAACAATGATGATGTATCCGGTTGTCTTCGGGTCCCTCACCCCCCAAGTGTGCCCTTCCCGTCTTGGTTCCTTGTTCGGGTGGACCACGCAATTCAAGCAACATACAAAGACTTGAACTTCTGACCGTGGCCTCTGGAGATCTCGCGTATGTCAGGCACTTGTCAGACACGGGTGAGTAAGAACGATCAACAGGAGGATGTGCGCCCTTTGCAGATTGCACACAGGACATGATTCCAAATATGGAGACAACTCTTCAAGTTCGTTGAGGATGCGCGTTGAAGGCCCCTTCCTGTGACCGAAGTGGAAATCCCAGCGCAATGGCTACTGTATTAATTGGGTTCCCTTGATATCAACAAAAGGGCAATCTGACCTGCCCCCGTTTCCACAACCATGTTGAGGATGCATGGCTTCAATACGGATTCAGAGCGACAGCATGGCGAGCCACAGGAAGGTCAGATTTTTATTTTTATTTTACTTAGCGCCTCAACAGTCAAAACTAGGCTGCTGTGGCTCATCCTGCTAGATGAGTACCCCTACATAGGTTTCGCCAAAGGTACCTTGCGGACGCCACGCACATTGAGAAGCGATCGGAGCTCGTTTCTGCGAACCCGTTGAATGGGTCCGAGCTCTGGCTGGCCATGTTTTCAGACTCGCTCCTGTCCACTTGCTCGGAGAAGCCGAAGGGCCGCCTTGCGCCGGATCCCCGCTGACGGATCCCACGGATCCCACGGATCCCACGGGCCCGCTGCCCGCTCCCGTTGGGGGGCGGTCCGGGCCAAGTGGTAGCCTACGCACGTCTGCATGCGTACATATACATGTTTTGGCAAGCACATGCTGGAGATACCTTGCTTATTTGTGGAAATGTAACTACAACTGTAACATGTATGCTAGCATAATATCAAATGCATGCATGTGTCAATGTGCGTACACACATACACAACATGTTGTGTTTCTGTCAACACTGGGCAAATGAACAGCAGGCTTGACTCGACTTGTATTTGTGCATGGGTCAGCATGGGTAGTAACAATTCCGACATCTGACTCAGTCCCAGCATATTCTAAAGGAAGGAGCCCTTTGATACATGACTCACAAGAACCCACTGGAGTTTAGATATGTTTGGCAGCCTCAGTGATTGGAAGTCTGTTTGGTGATTGTTTGATCTTGATCATGGGTGTATAAACTGTCACTTGCCCGATGATCATAAGAAGGAGGACACTTATTATGTGCGTGTGTGTGTGTGTTGCTGAGGAAACTCACCCCCGAAGACATGTTAAAACCAAGGTGACACTGCACAACTGTGATTACATTCAGTTGGCATATCCAACCGGCAGGTTCGCTTTGCCTTTGCGCATGTGCACCGGGAGAGGTGAACTCGTCTGGATGTCGTGTGCTTCCAGCTTGCTCTGCTCCATCTTGGACAAATCACAGACTCATACTGCTGAACTCCACTTGACGCGGTACATAAGGAAGCCCCCATAAGCCGTGGCCTTGGGAATGTTCACAATGATCCCAAAACGGGATTACGCTGTGGCTAGGTTGGGTTTCCCAGTTTTTCTTAGGGAGTAACCTCTGTAGCAAGTAGCGTAAACCACTGACACAGGCAAATCCTGCTCCAAGGTCTTTGGACGTTTGAAACACTCGTCTTCATCCTTTGCGTGACATGGAACCTGACAAGTCCCTGCAAGACCATTTTCCTCAAGGGGCCTGGTCGTTTCAGTTCGGGGAGTGTTTTTCAGTGGGCTCAGCACTCGGCACTGGTTCTCAGTGTACAAGGGGCGGACCAGATTGTAGGGATCACCAGAAAAAATGACAGGGTTTGTTGCAGGGGTGGGCCAACCCCCTGTTTAAACACCCATTGCTTGAATACTCTGCCCTTTTTTGGGCTTCCCTTGTCAGTGCTACCAAGGCCTGGTCGCCCGCTGGTTGGTTGCCCCCTGGGGCTCCGGGCTTCGTGTGCCATAGAGCGTCAGGGCCCTGTCGTCGCCGCGGAAGAAGGCCTTGGACATTTTACTTCAGCTTTTAGCTGGCAAAATGGCGGTGGGTCACAATCAATGGGATCCCATTTTGGTTGGTAGGTGAATTCACCACCCATTTAAGAACCTATTTTAGTGGGGATTGGGATGTTCATTGGGGGTACGGGAATTTGACCCATGGCCAAATGGGTTTCAGCTGGTGTTATCCAAGTTGGTGCCCTTTTCATTGGCCGAAAGGGAAACCAAAAGGAAAATCGCCACTTGAGGGTCTGCCCTATTCTGACACCTGCCCAAACTACAATGTTTAGTGTCTTCAAAACAAAGGAAGACACCACTGGACGGGTTAAATTTAGTTGAAGCCAAAGGACATGGATCGCCGTGCTGCATTGAGCCTGGACCAGATCCGATCCGATCGGCTCCGGGGCTCCGCGCATCCGCCGCCTTGGGGTCGATGTCTCGGAGCAGAATGTACTTCCGGTGCCTGCGCAATCCTTTCAAATGACTACACTGATACCGTGGGGGTTTCCCATGACATTCAATCACAAAGAGGATCCCCTTGGAGTACGGGGCTGCTGCAGCGGCACCATCAGGGTAGAAATGCGGGTTGTACAGGAACCAACGGGGTGTCCGACATGAAGTCTGATGAACACAAACCCACCAAGCACCAATTGGTGGTGCCGTATCCTAGTATTTCATAGGTTGTGTCAACCCAAGAAAAAATGTTGAACTTCCTTGAAGCCAACACCCGAAGAGGCATGCTCTTTCGAAAACGAATGTGTTTTTTTCTCTGCAAGTTGACATTAAAGCCAAACAAACGCCATTAGAGAAATCTCCTGGGGGAAGGACCATTCCAAATGTTGTTCCACCCCAAATAGATCCTAAGCTCATTGGTTTCATGGGTCCTTTTGTAAGGCACTGAGGCAAATGTGTACTCCCTTTGAACATTTTACCCGTGAAATCGGCGGAACCTTCCCTGCCCATCCGGTCGCTTCACAACTTGCTGGTGCTCAGTAGGGAATGTGGGAATGTGGAAATGAACCTAGGGATTCCCTTAAAGGAAACTACAAGGGATGGTTTACAGGGGTCATTCTCTCATTCCCTGCCAATCGCACCAGTAAGACAACATATTCCGATCGAGTTCCAAGTTTTTGACGAGGGGCGGCTCAGCCAAGAGCAGCGAGAAGAGCTTCTTGGCGTTGCCCTGGACGGGTGGGGCTAGCAGACTTTGAGCGTTGACACTGCCTTTTCTACTGGGGTTCTGGTTGTCATGGATCTGTTCCCGTTACAACGCCCCAAGCACACCTGCCTCCTTCAAACAAACAGCACTTTGCCAGCTTTGGTTGATTTTCGACGGCCCTACGTTGGATCGGTGTGTAACCCCGACGCAAGTGGAAGGCCGGCAAATCCTTGGTCTGTGAATGAATGGGGGAGCCCTACAAAAAGGGTTTCAGCTTTCCTTTGGAGTTCCTTTAAAATGACCAAGGGTACCAAGCATTAAAGTGGGGAGCTTCCTAAAACAAACACATTTTTTAGGATATTGGGGGTTGTTTTCAGTTGAATGACCATTTCCAGGGTAATTTGGAGGATGTCCGCTGAATGGACCCAGTTGCATGGCACCGTAGATGAAACCAAACGTAACTTCAGTGAATCCTTACCACCCCAGAGGCCAGTGGCATTCCACACTCCGCTTCGATACCTCGGAAAGCCCTCAAGAGCGTGGGCAAGCCCTGGTGCGATTGCCAGCGATTGCGCTGGCCATCGATAACTTAATAAGCGGAGGCCGCATCCCCAGCAGCATCCCTGGAACCCTTCCGGTACCCTCCCTTTGAGCTGCTCCGGACTCGGACGGGCCCTTCGCACTTCCATCTTTGTTGGGAGGCGAGTAGATAAATGGCTGGCTAGTTAACCCCGCACAAAGTTTTACCGTACCTGAGCAGCGTTTTGTCGAGGGTACCCCTTTTGGGCTTGCGTTGGAATTAAACCTGACGAAACCACTCATTTTGGGGCTCGAGCCTGCTCTTGCCTTCTTTGCTGGAATCACAAGATCATTGTCTGATAGCCATGGACTGAGCCTTTAGAAAGGGTCGAGTGCAAATAGCCAGATATGGCCCGTCCGGCAACTCCAGTTTAAAAAGGGGGGGGGGGGGGGCGGGATCCTATGAACACAACGAGATGTAGGGCCGGCTGGCACTTGTTGCCCAGCAGTTGCCATTCTGGTTGTCGTGGTTTGCATCGCAGACCAAATAATAATTCGCACAAATGATCAAACATGATCGTACAACATGCACGGATGCAATTGCGTATTGCAAAGGCACGGGCCAAAGGAAGATAAAGGCAAGCAAAATAACGCAGTAAACAACAGAACTCATACTGAACACAGAAAGCAAATAAACAAGAACATCACAAACGCAGGCAATAACATTAGAAGATAGCATGAACTGAACAAACAAAAAATGAATCGAAAACAAACGCAACAAAGATAAAACACATGGGAATGCAGATTCAGACATAAGGAAGGGGGTCAAAATGATGGCGGCACCAAAATACACCCCCCCCCAGAAACGGCGCCTCATAGCCCATGTCTTTCATGGCTTTCAGGAAGTCCTCCTCCTGGAAGAAAATTGCGAGGTCAAGAACATTCAACAACGGGGAACCCCGGCTTTATCAACCTGGTGGATGAACCAGGAGCG
This sequence comes from Effrenium voratum, assembly GCA_963377175.1. Taxonomy (NCBI): domain Eukaryota; class Dinophyceae; order Suessiales; family Symbiodiniaceae; genus Effrenium; species Effrenium voratum. The sequence continues at coordinate 549,154 of CAUJNA010003461.1, read as the reverse complement.
TTTGCCCCAAAACATGATTTGGATTCCCTCCTAAATCGGACACCTCCCAATCTGGCACCCAATCAGGGGACGACTAATCCTAAGTAGGCATGGTTGGCAACAGTGGGCGAGAGAGTCCAACACCCCTTGCCGTTTGCGTGGTTTCCTTGCGGAGCAATAGAAATCAGTCGGGCTTTTAGTTCCCAGGAGTATGTTGCAGTGCCGGCCGTCCCAAGCAGGCGGCCTGGTGAGCGACTCAGAAGGGACACCTCAAATACCTCAGCCCTCCCAACCCAAAAATATAACTTCTCTTTATGGTTCATACTTAGGGAAATCCTCATTGAGCAATGGTGCACATTGTTTTTTGCAACTGAGATCCCGGGTCTGAAAAAAGCTCAAGGAGTGACCGTCATTCCTGCCAGCTTGGAGCCGCAGAAAGGCGCTAGCAGAGCGGAGGTTCAAGTCAGAGCTTTTCCCTTTGCCCAAAGGAAACAGATACAGTGGGTAGGTGTCAACTTGTCAACCAAGGTGAAACGGGTACCCTCCAAACAGACGTGCCGTGCCGTGCCGTGCCGTGCCGCGCCGTGCTCGTGCCGTGCCGTGCGTGTCTCTGTTGACTTTTGAGGGTGCCAATTGTGGGAAATGTTGAAGGGAATCAACAGGATTTGCTGTCCGCGTTTTTCACACACACCCATATAAGAGATTGGCACCATCTGGGCTGGACTAGACAAACCGAATCAACCATCCTACCACACATCCAACTTGGAATTCGTGTACTCACTTGGGGGTGTATCGCGAAAATGGGATATGGAATCCTGAAATGTGTGTGTTGCCCTTGGTTTCCTTTTTACACCACCCCCGCCTTCTTAGGACACACCACACCTGCCTTCCATCTTTCCAGAACCGGTCCTCCAGCTTGCCCCGTTTCTTGGGATCAAGGCCATGGTGCCAGGCAGTCATGATGTCCCCGTAGGTCTCCTGCAAAAACCAAAGGCTGGCTCCACAAAATGCATTCCCCCCACGCCCAATCCCAAAAGAAACCTGCTTTAGGTTAGATCCTCCAAATCAGCTAGTAATCAGCTGATCCTTCAACTTTTGCCTGACCCACATATCCTAACATCTGGGGTTCTTAGAGCTTCGTACAAAGAAAGCAGGGGTTGGTGGAAAAGGTCGTCTTAGATCTTAGAAGGGTTCCGACTTCTCAAAACATTTCTACGGGATATAGGCAGTTTGTCTCAACGAGCGTTCAGTTGACTGACGCCCAGTTCAGCGAACCCCCCCCCGGTGTTGCTGTTGTCGGAAAGGGAAACCCAGAAGCTGGCTACCTTCTACCGAGATGTTCAAACCAGACGTATGGAATCCGCGAGCAAGGGGCAATCACTATGGGGTGAGCTTGTTTTGCCCCTGAGTGGAAATCTTGCTAACACTATGAACACCGACCACCCTAAGATCAAATCATTCCTGATTCGCGTCGGCCATTTAGCTTGTGACTTTGGCCTTCAACCCCGAAGGTCCAGCCGTTTCCCTGGGAACATGTTTCTGTGAGGAGGTATCGCATTTGGTTTTCCAGCGTGATCTAAAGTGGATCGCCTTCAATGCAACTAAAATGTATGAACAAGGACAAGTTCAGTGGCTATCTGCTGTGCTTGGTCACATTGTCACGGATAAATCCACCATGCGAATCAAACGTAGGAACGGTAAACATGTTTTGAGTCCAGGCAAGCAGGGTATCTTCATGTCCAAAAAGAAACTCTGGCAACCAAAAGGTGATTGTTGCAAGCACTGGCAAAGAGAAAATACAGCGAGAACTTGGAAGCATCTAGGTACCCAAGCGAAAACCGCATGTCAAACTCGTGTGAAAAAAAAAAAAAAAAAAAAAACAAGAAGTGGCTAATCTACACCTTCCCTAGTTGTGTATGGTTTCCATGAAAAAAACATAAGCTAAGTCGTTGGAACCAAGAACTCGAACGAACCAAAGAACCCACCCATGCCCCACCAACTGCCGGTGCCAGGTCCCCGGCCAGCAGGAAGGCCCGGAACTCCCAGAGCACCTGGCCATCGAACAAACCCAGAAAGGACCTTTCGCTGTTTGCATAAAGTACATGAAGATCCACATGCCCACCTTGCCACGGATTGAACAGAATACAAGCACAAGCAGTTTTGGGTACAGCTTGCTTTATCTGCTTTGCTTTCAGTGAATTTGCTACTGTGGGAAACCAGAGATACCATCATGTGAAACCTAAAGATTAACACACTTGTGTTGTGCAGTTTCACTCGCTTGCTGTTCCTTGTTTCACTGGAACCACTGGACAATGGCTTGAAAGCACCAACTTTTTGACAGCTATGCCCTACACGAGGCGTTGGGCCCCAGAACTGCTCCCCGAGCGAGTTGCTCAACCCGCCTGCACCGACTGCGGATCCAAATCGTTCAGCGAAACGTGGCCTGCGAGTTGTCTGGCTTCCAAGCTCGTGAGAAACTTCTTGTAGGTATATAGGGTCACATGATATTTCTGCAAATTATCGTACAGCCCAAACACCTATCGGCCTATCGGTTGAGAAATATCCATTGCGCCAACCCCTTTCCGAAGATCCATGCTGCAAGTAAGACGCATATGCACAAACGTATATATATATATATATATATATCCCTGACCTGAAGACAAGATGTCAGCGACAGTAGTCGCCGGTTCCAGCTACGGGAATGGCAGGTAGGCGAGTGTAGGGACCACATCCAAATGATCAGCTTCAAGTAATTGTCCTTTCACACACCCCATTTTATAAGGTCAGATCCTACGGTTGACCCATGTGCTTACTAAGCTATTTGAGCTTGTCTCTCAAATACCAGTTCGAGCTCAACATGCCCCATTGTCATAACTTAATTTCGTGGCTCCCATGTTGCCACTACCCTGGTGATTCCAGTCACATCTTGAGCAATTAGACGTTTCACCAACTTCCACATTGCAAAGGGTGCTTCCCCTTACCCACCATAATGGTACTCCCCCTGCAGATTTGCCTCAAAAGCGCAAAACCATCAGTTTTGGAGTCATCTCCTTTTGGCCCGGCTTTCTTAGGTTCCATGTTGATTTGAGTAGCTGAAATCATTGGATTCCTTGGCTCAGTCACCTTTTCTGCCGCACAACGCACAACGTCCCGTTGCGCCGCGCGAGCTGATCTGATCCGCCGAGACATCTGAGGTCCAAACGCGGGGAACGTCAGCGTCCCTCCAATCGGTGGTTTGGATTCGCGGTTTGGAGCGTAGGTGGTTTCCCATTCAATTTCCCTCTGCAAGAACTGGCTCAAATCGCCAAACAACCAAGCCAAACTACCAAAGGGTCGCTATGCGGTCCTCGTCTACAAGGGGCCAAATTCGCTCTCAAAACAGAAATATCTGAGACGGTAATTCAGCAGCAGAAGTCAATGTCATTTGGTCGGATATGGGGCTTAGTATCGGTTTCGTACCGATTCTATATTTATATTAGTATTTGTTCGAAAGTGCCCCCTTATACGATTGAGGTTGTAGACTTGGTTTAGTAATAGTACTGTTGGCTAATTGTAATGCAGCATTGGAACGATACTATTGCCTCTTCACTAGTTGGGGTTCAATGGCAGAGATCAGTTCTGCCTCTGGCCTTTGCCTAGTGGCCATGAAAAAAATGGCCCCGATCGTTTTCGGTGGGTTTTCCTTACACGGGGCCTGCCGCTAGGCAAGTGGGGCCACATATCGCGTATTTACACATTGCGCGAGGCGCCTAAACCGTGCGACGAATTCTGCGCGGCCCGCGCGATCGGGGGCGCTCTCACTCAGCCAGCTTGCGCTTCTTGCCCTTACAAGGGAGCAGGTTGCGAGGACCAGGGAGGAGTCAGGAAGGAAACACCTGTGAATGACAGGTGCTTATTGACCTTGCTTTGGATTTGGAGTCACGTGGTTCCCCGTTGAAACCCTGAACTTTGCAAAAAGCACGGAACAGCGTCAACTGACATGGAGCTCCGAAGTCTTCCGGAAAGCTGCGGTCATGTTCAATGTGGACTGTTGCTTGGATGGACTGGAAAGTTAGTGAAGTGGTATTAGTTGCCATCATATGCTGGGTTTTGGCTTCGAGCGCGATACAAAGAAGAATCCATGCATTTCCTCTCTTCCTTGAAGTCCTTTCCGTACGAGCTAGTTCATTCCCGAAGCGACCCTGAGCCGAGGGACAGAGAGAAGAGTGTGGAAGGAAAAGGAAAGTGAATGAGAGTGTGTTATCCAAGAGATGGCCTTTGCATGCGGGAAATAATCATTGCTGACACTTTCCTTTACAAGGTCTATTCTGCCTCACTCAGGCAAGCAAAACGAACAATAGAATAAACAACGCAAGCGAGCATGCAAACAAAGAAGCACAACGACCACCAGCGAGCAAGCAAGCACACAAAAAGGCGACCGTCCGACCAACCAACCGGCCAACCAAAAACAAATCTGCAACCCACCACACGAATACACACACCCCAAAAAAAAGCGAGGTCTGTGCACCCTCCCTCTCTCTCTCTCTCTCTCTCGCGTCTCTTTTGACACGCCCAAGGAGCCGGGGGATTGCCATCGAAAGCGTCCATGGCCGGCGTGGCCCTGGCCTCTGAAACTCCTCGGGACCAGCAGGGAGCGTTACCCCGGTGCTCCGAGTGACGTGCTGTGATGAAATTTAGTTGGGCATTTGGTGGGCATCACTTACATGAGTTTGGGGGTAGATTCATTTCCCTGGCAGGGTTCCAAGAGGGAAAACACCGAATTTGCAAAGGGATTCCCCATACATGGATCCCAAACAGACACATCCAAACAAATAGCTGGTAAATGCGCTACTTCAACATGCCGAAATGTATCCTTTCAGCAACCCTTGTTGTGGGGTCACCAAAAGGTCCAACAAAATGAAATATATGAAATCTCCCCTTTTACAACAAACTTGGATGACTGGGCCGACAGAAAGGTGGCTCCTGGGGATGTACCCCATATATTCCCTGTAATTTTGGTTACCAACGCAACAGGGAATAGCAGAAAAGCAGCTAGTGTTCCCCTGATCTGGTCGGGTGATTTCAAAGAGGAAGCCTTGCCGAAAAAGGCAGCGGGATAACCTTTGCCAACCAGTGAAGTGGCAGGCCAATAAGTTCCCACGACTCTCTAAGCATCGCAAGTAAGCGGAGCAGAAATTATGGAGAAGTACGGGTTTGTCCTTATTCCTGACTCGCCACGCTTGGAAAGTCCACCGTGGGTAAAGCAAACCCTGCTTGTGGCTTCACAGGTACTAAACAGCGGGATCCTTAAAACTTGGGCCTCCAATTTGATTGCTTGAAATTGGCAGAATTGGCAGGAACCCGGCGTGAGGGCGCCCTTTTCGGAAGCACTGGCAATGGGTAATTGGTTGGTTTCAGGCATGCCTTGAGACTGTGACAAGTAGAAGGGAGGGCACTTTCGGGCCTGATCACCGGGTCATGGAGACCCAGGATGAATTTTGCAACCTGACATGAATGGGTGGGTCCAAGAGAAGTTTCGCCTCGAACATGGGGGGGGACACCAGCTAATCAATCAGCCAAGAATTTGATTCATCCTGGGTTCCCATTGCAAAAGCTCAACGGGTTCCGTAGGCCCGGCGTTGGGCGGTTTCGCATGTAGCTCGCAACAGGCCGCCCATCTACCTCTCCCAAATGTTGCAGCCAATCCACTGCGGCAGGTCATAGTCAAAACACTTGATCGAAGGCGAAGTCAGGGGCAAGGGTGGGACAAGAAGCTGTGTACCCCAAACTCAGATCTTCTCTACAGCGCAAGCCATTCCAAACAACAGCCTTGGCGAGCTGTGCGACTGCCAAGGGGCCTGCGGTGTAGATACTAAGCTTCAGCATGACCTGGCGCGCCCAAACAAGCCCAGCTCAGTGACAGTGGCCGGGCAGCTATAGCGTGGACACTGCCCAAATCCACTACCATCCCTCCCAGAAAGATACGAACCCAAGTACCGAACCCTGGAAGACCATGTTGAATTGCAGGAACCTTCTGTCAGCTTCTATGTGAGTGAGCCGGAGGGTGATGGTCACCGCGCTTTGGGAAACCCTGTTTGCGACGGTTCATCTTTTTGCCGTCCACTGTTGTTGGATGGGGAAGGAAAAGGGGCCCAAATGAAAGAGTCACCATTGGCTTACCTGCAATGGGAACCCCACTATGCAGACAGTACGAGAGTATGCGCACAACCAGGTGCGGCGGGTTCAACAGCCTCTAAACTCGGAACCGCTGTTGGCCAAGCTGGTTTTCTGGCGGTTTGGGAGGGTAGTAGTTGCCCAATGATTCCAAGGCAAGCCGTACAACCTTGAATTGTCAAGACTTGAGTTTTGTAGATCATAACCAATTGCCGGCCGGGCAACCTTCAATTCGGCAAAGGACATTGCCAAAGCGATCAACTGCTGTTTTAGCTGGCAGCTTCCGTTGGTGTCATGGTGGTGATTGGAATCACCTCGTGGCTGTCTTCACCTGGCAAATAGGAGATTTCCCTGCGCAGCGGACGCACCATGGGTGGAATCGCTCCTTTGACACCCCATTCAGTACCCGCAGAAAAAATCCAGCTATGCATCTGCCGGCATCCGGCTAGGAAGCATGCAAACAAGCAAGCAACAAAGTACTCAAGAAAGCAGCAAGCAAAGTAATCAGGCACTCTATGGGTGTGTTTGTTGAGAGTACCCTCTTGAGTTTTGTGTAAAGGGAAACCAAAACGAAAACCATTCGTTGGGGGGGTCCAATTTTGACACAAAAGATTCATGTCCACCAGCCAGAGCGCCACTGGAATCATAGCCATATGATCCTCATGCCTAAGATGTTGTAAACCATTGGCACAATGCACTATGCCATGAAATTCATCCCGATGCCATTTAAACCTCACTTGGCCAGCCACTAGTCAAAACAAAGTCGACACTTTTGGGACCGCTAAAAAAATGGAGAGCCACCAAGAAAAAAAGGTGTAAAGCAGCTGGGTTTGAGTCTATCTTGTAATCAAACAGTGGAACGATGTAAAGTGTGTCCACTGGCCTCAGGTTTCCCTTCGATCCCCGTGCCTGAGGCCAGTCTTTGCTGAGCGCTCCGAACTGCGAGGTGATCACCACATCCTGCCGGCCGCCGGCCCGGCGTCCGGAAGACTCGACCGTGGGAACTCACGTAACCATGCGGGTATGTGTCATAGGTGGACCTCAATATGCTGATTTTCCACTTGGGTGCCCTTTAAATCTACCCTAAAGAACGGTACCCTCCAAAGACACACGCGCACATGTGGGAGAATCAAAGTGATGCCAGCGCTTCCAGGTAGACCTGTAGTAGGGTAGATTGTTGCCGTGCCTTAGTTTGCCTTGCTAGATGAATCATGTCGTTGCTCGCCAACCAAAAACCCGGGTTCCCTATGCAAGGCAACCTTAACCGTCGTTGGCAAACCAAATCCCTCGGCGAGGTCTCTATCTTTTGCACAGAACCATGGCTTTTTTGTCACTATGGGCAGGACAAACGGAGAAGCGGGCCAAGCTATGCCGGAGTCAGGGTGTTCGTGTACTTCGAAACTCAGGGTTGCGCAGCGCGCAGAGCTGCTCGAGGGGCTCTGAAACCCTGGCCCTTATCAAGACCACTAGTGGTGGCAAGATTGGCACCGCTTGGTAGATGTTCAAAGGACCCTCTCTCAGCTGCCAAGCCGTCTACAGGAATTGCAAGGAAGGGTTCTAAGAGACGATGATCTTCAGACCGCCGGTCCAAATCCGTTGAGAGCGCAAGAGTCCGCTCAAAAGGCAAAGGGCCTACGCCCTAGAAGTATATACTTCGGGCCTCAAGAAACATGGAACCCTACAAAAGGGGCCATGTCCAAAGGAACCACTTTTTGCAGGACTTTATTTGGGGCTCTATGTTCTCTGCAAAACATGCTGCTCTCCAACAATATCGAAAGACGACAAGAAAACTCATATTCAAATGTCATTTTAGACGAGTCTCCGTTTGGGCGACCCGGTGACGTATTCTCTGGTCTCTTGGCTTTCAGCTCCCTCTGGAAAGTGTTAGACGGGCATCCTTAATCCTCCGACCATGCGTACCCCTCCATGGTGTGCGGGGTTGTGTAAAGCTTCCCTGCAGGATCAACTGCCATCAACAGCCAAATGTCCATTTCCAAGGGTCATTCAACTTGCTACAGACCAAACAAAAGGGACAAGTAGTCACTACCACCCCTGAAAAGTTAGCAAGTATGCCAAAAGGCAGTTTCCTATTGTCATAAACAAGGCCCATTTCACTTTCACAGATTTGCGGCTTCCGGACAGCTCGATTCGAATCCTCCAAGTTGCACCCAAAAAATACATCCTCCAATCAGAATCTTGTGAATCAGCTGCTTCCCGCGAATTTCACCATGGTCAACATGATCAAAACCTGGTAGTAGAAGGGGGTACCCGAATCAATGTAAATACTTGAAGGGCGGTCGCGCCAATCGCCTATCCGAGAACTCATACTCATGCATCCTTGAGGCAACCCGCAAGAGTCCTCCATGTGGTTCTTGATGAAGGACAAGCACGCCTTCTCCAGCTGTTTGGCCTGGCCCATCACAGAAAAATCCCCCTGACAGCGACAAAGCGGGGAGGGGATGCTCGATTTGACAAAGAGGGGGGCCTGGGGTCTGGTTCATGAACATAGATAGGCAGATCCATAGGTAGGCAGGTAGGAAGGTAGGTAGGCAGGTAGAAAGCTAGATAATGGTAGACAAACAGATAGGTAATGATAGGTAGACGGACAAACAGGCAGCAGGCAGGCAGGCAGACTAGAGATTAGGTTAGATTCGGTTAGGTTAGCTTGGGTTGGATGAGATAGATAAAGACAATGAAATTAGCTTAGATTAGACTAGATTTAGACAGGATTAGATCTGCTACATTTGTTACAGTAAGTCTAGCGTTCCACTCCCTGAATAAAGGCGTACTGCGGTGGGCACTCGAAGCACTGGACTGCGTGACTGTCTGGGGAATAGGATAACTCCGTGATTCAAAACGTCTGAAATCATTCGCATATTCAAAAGGAATTCTCAGAAGAAGCCAATGCCCCAAGTACTAGTTGGCTGCCAACTGATTTCAGAGATGGCTCTGCAACCGGAAGAAAGGGTAGCGCGGTCGGGCCTCGAAGAAAGAGGTCTTCAAAGGGCTGTACCTGAAAATCCCCTGATACTTTGACGCTTAAATCCTGGCTTTGGGGGGGAATATAGCACCGGCATGAGTGATATCATTCGGATCAAGCGAAGAGACCAGGCCAAGACAGAGACGATGTACTGTTGCGCGCAGCACGTCAAGCTTGCCGTCGGTCAAACTGTCTGTCCGGCCATTGGCAGCAGCCTTAAGCTCTGCCTGTCGCAGCTGTCTGGGTCTGGCATAGTCCAGCCAGCGGTGGAAGCCTTCTCGTCTGGTCTGTCCGAGTTCTCTGCTTGGGAGGCTTCGGGTCTGGTCTGTCACATTTTCCAGGTAAAGTCTGTCACAGCTACAGCTGCCATGATCAGACACTGAGGACAGATGGGGTATCAAAATAAGCGCAAACCTCCGTCGGGTGAGTAAAAACTCTTACATGATACATCCATGCCATAATATAAAAGAACATTGACCGAAAAACGCAATCAGCTAACCCCAATCTTTGGCCATCTTAGGTAAGCCCATTGTGAATTGGGCAGGAAGATATGCGTGTGTGTGTGTGTAAGTGTGTAAGTGTGTAAGTGTGTAAGTGTGTAAGTGTGTAAGTGTGTAAGTGTGTAAGTGTGTAAGTGTGTAAGTGTGTAAGTGTGTAAGTGTGTAAGTGTGTAAGTGTGTAAGTGTGTAAGTGTGTAAGTGTGTAAAGTGTGTAAGTGTGTAAGTGTGTAAGTGTGTAAGTGTGTAAGTGTGTAAGTGTGTAAGTGTGTAAGTGTGTAAGTGTGTAAAGTGTGTAAGTGTGTAAGTGTGTAAGTGTGTAAGTGTGTAAGTGTGTAAGTGTGTAAGTGTGTAAGTGTGTAAGTGTGTAAGTGTGTAAGTGTGTAAGTGTGTAAGTGTGTAAGTGTGTAAGTGTGTAAGTGTGTAAGTGTGTAAGTGTGTGTGTGTGTGTTTGTGTGTGTGTTTGTGTGTGTGTGTGTGTGTGTTGTGTGTGTTTGTGTTTGTGTGTGTTGTGTGTTTGTTTGTGTGTTTGTGTGTTTGTGTGTTTGTGTGTGTGTGTGTGTGTTGTGTGTTGTGTGTTTGTGTGTTGTGTGTGTGTGTGTTGTGTGTGTTTGTGTGTGTGTGTGTGTTTGTGTGTTTGTGTGTTTGTGTGCTTGTGTGTTTGTGTGTTTGTGTGCTTGTGTGTTTGTGTGTTTGTGTGTTTGTGTGTTTGTGTGGTTGTGTGTTTGTGTGTTTGTGTGTTTGTGTGTTTGTGTGTTTGTGTGTTTGTGTGTTTGTGTGTTTGTGTTTGTGTGTGTTTGTGTATTTGTGTATTTGTATGTTTGTGTGTTTGTGTGTTTGTGGGTTTGTGTGTTTGTGTGTTTGTGTGTTTGTGTGTTTGTGTGTTTGTGTGCTTGTGTGTTTGTGTGTTTGTGTGTTTGTGTGTTTGTGTGTTTGTGTGTTTGTGTGTGTGTTTGTGTTTGTGTGTTTGTGTGTTTGTGTGTTTGTGTGTTTGTGTGTTTGTGTGTGTGTGTTTGTGTGTTTGTGTGTTTGTGTGTGTTTGTGTTTGTGTGTTTTTGTGTTTGTGTGTTTTGTGTTTGTGTGTTTGTGTTTTTTTGTGTTTGTGTTTTGTGTTTTTGTGGTTGTGTTTTTTTGTTTGTGCTTGTGTTTGTGTTTGAGTTTGTGTTTATGTTTGTGTTTGTGTTTGTGTTTGTGTGTGTGTCTGTGTGTCTGTGCGTGTGGCGTTTTTGGGGGGGCGACCCTCTTTTGGTAAGGCAAACCAAAAGCCCACCGTGCAGTTGTTGTGGGGGTGTGTTCAGACATACGTCTGCTTGGTCTCAAAGGGAACGCTCTACGTTGGCGTCCTGGTTTCATTCCAAGACATCGGGTGCCAACTCAAGCAACACACACCCGCATGGAAGGATGCGGGGAACGGGCTTGTCTTCCTGTTAAAAGCTCAGATGCCTCGTAGAGGTGCGCTTGGCAGAGCACGTCACAGACTTTGGCCACGGTGATGGACTCCTTGGGTTCTCAAAATAGGAATCGCTCCCCTAAAGATGGTTGATTTCACTTCGCGTAGATGTGAACCAAAAAGGGTGCCCTGGTTGGCTTCCCTGCAAATGTCCAAATCTTCCAGTTAGAGAAATTCCTCCAGGATTCTCCAAACTGTGTGCATGGCTGCTACATGGGTGCGTTTGTTGTCTGCGTGTTTTCTTTTTGCGGATGGGGGGGGTTCCCTTTGAAGCCAACACGGGAAAAGAAAAAGGAACCCTTCACACAATGGTTGGGGTGCCCCATATTGTGACACATACCCAACAGGGGTTCTACTAAAATGCATCCAGTCATAGGGACCAAGTGATTCTGAGCCCTGCATTTGCTCAATCGAAAGCTGGGATCACATACGTACCTCTGCGGTACAACTATGTGTGTATATATAACGAACACTTCTTTATATATATATATACATATATATATATATGTGTATTCGGATTCTGCTTCATACTTTGTCAAGCTCAAAATAATTGTTTTTCTGACGAGACCCCAGAGTCATAGCCTTGGGTGTAGACCCCCCAGCAAAAAGTGTTTAAATTATTGCTGGTTACAAGGAAATATGAGAGACATCCAAAAGGTTAAAGCCTAAAGATCCAACCCAATAGCAGTAGAGTAGCGTCCGCTGAAACCCAAGGACGACACCCCCATGCCCAGTGGATCTCCATGGGGGAGAAAGGGCATCCCTTTCTGGTCGGTTGAGTTTAAAGGGGAATACTTCCCCCCAAAAAAAAGTCAAACATACTTGTTTCCACTGGGCAACCGGGCACCGAAAGCACTCTCTAATCTCTTCGAGAGTCGCAAAGCTGCTGCTCGCACCAAAGGCGCAAGCGCTTCACCTACAGCCACAACCCCTCCCGGGCAAGCGAAGGGAAATACCATGTCTTTGGGATTGAACCGCAAAGGAAACAAAGGGGAACCACCCATTTCAGGGGCTTGTAGTTTTCGAGACAAAATAACTTCTTGGTCTGACGCTCACCTTTCTTTAGCGAACAGGGCCAGAAAAAGTCCGAACTGTTGTTTGCCACTAGAATGGTCCAAACCCAAAAAGCATAAAGTCCAGGAACCCTGAAAACCAATAAATAGACACGTCGCCGATTTGGTGGGGTGGTATTTCCCAGTTGCACAGTGACCCCGGTAGATGACAGAGCCCTTTTGGGGATTTCATTTATGCAGGGCAAGCCGCCAAGAAACAAAAATCAACGGGTGCCACTGAACGCGATCCGCGCATAAAGGGTCCCAGCTTGCATCCGAGCGAAATATGACAGGTCACCACCTGAAACAAGAAGAGGACCCCCCAAGAAGGGAAACAAAACAAGTGGGTGAGTCGCAAAACAGGAAACCCCCAAAAAAGTGTGGTGCTTCCTCCAGTTTCGCTCTTTAACCGCACCGAAAAAGCCTGACCCAAGGAGTTTCATGGGTGCTTGTCAAAATTCGGCAAAGATTTTTCCCAGATGGCTGGTGTCCTTTTGGTTTACCTGTAAAACCATCTTACAGGGGGCACCCTCAAACCAAACATACACACACGCACACACTCTCAAATGAACCTTGAAAGTGCATGGGATCATTCGTGAGCCTGAGAAACTGACGTGGCAGACCCTCATTTTTCGGCCGGGCTGGAGTTCCAGCCCCCGTTATTCTGTTTCTGGGCTCCTTTTCAGGTTGGGTTCAAGGGAAGCCAAAAGGAGCATGGCCATCTGGGGTCCAAATCCCTGTTGCACAAGGACCCTCCCGCCTGGTACTTGTGGCTCGCTGCCAGCAGGCCCTGCAGCAGTTGCAGCCGCGGGTTTGGCAGCTCCTCCGTCCCGCCGCTGCCTCCAAGCGACTTGAAGTTGGCGGCAGTTGCGGTTTTGCGCGCCTATGAACCCCTGGGGTTTTCCTTTTTTCTCACAACAATCTAGCCCTGACTGTATCTGTATCTCCAGCAAAAAAAACAAACATTACAAGAGAATTAGAGGTGTATTTGGGCAGACTTCCTGCTGTAGCCTGGATTTACTCGTGCATTGACCCGCGATGACCCGCGTGTTATCCTAATTTATCCCACGCGTCTATGAATTTGAGTGGTTGGAACACCCTCAAAAACTCATATCCGTATGAGGGTTGGTGCCCCCTGCTATTTTCTGAGAACGAAATCTTCGCGTTAGAGGCCAATGACTTCAGGAGCACATGGGGGGGGTCTTGCTTACTGGGCCCTAGATGGTGATTTAAATTTGGACTAAACAACTTTTTTGGAGTCCCTCAAAATGTGCACCTCAAGGGATCCTGCTGAATCATTTACATATTGTTGGCGGAGGAGGGTTATCAATTGACATATGTTTATTTTTCCCTTGAGTACATATTGACTATGTCTGAATTCGGTTTGGCGCACTTTGCAGACACGTGATGAGCTAAGAACCACAGGTTCTCCAAGAACTGAGCTCTGCGCAAAGAGGGTGAATGCTGATAAGCTTGAAATAAGGTCGAAATCCTGAAGACAGGAATCCCAAGTTAAGGACACTGTATGTAGGTGAGCGTGTTTTAACCAGCTGTTCGCTTGCCACGCCGTATGCTGCGAGCATGGCAGAGACATGATTTATTTGCCCACTGGCTCCACAACCCCCCCACCCCCAAAAAAAAAGTACCTTCATGATGCTCAAGAGGAACAAAGGCTGTGGGTCCAGGCAATGGGGTCTGGGGTGTCAGCTGAGCTTGCCTTTTTGCAGACCACGCCCCAAGCCTAAGTGTGTCGCTATTTGAGGGTACCAAGTTTCCTCCTCCCTGCCCAAACAACCCTCCCGCCCCCGCTTCACCAACCCAGCACAGTCTTTCCCAGGCAGCCAACCGATACACCAACCACAAACCCACCAACCAGCCCACCCTGCCAACTAGACGGAGCCTAGCGCTCAGCCAAAAAATCAAACACGGCTAAAAATCAAATATGTAATTACCAGCCATTGCCTTTTCCCTTCAAACCAGCCTCCACTTTGTCGAATTGGGTTGGTGGTTTGGAGGTTCAAAGACGTTTCCAATTTACCATCAACAAGAAGAGGGTTTTCCAAATCCCGAGCTGTTAGCACCAATCACCAACTAAGAGTATGACCAAACCAAAAGGGGCAAATCACCAAGAGGGACAACCTATCGCATATTTTCCGGCTACTTTCCACCCAATCACAAGCAAATGGGTATGCGAGGGCATTCCAAAAATGTTTGGCATTCCTGTTCATGTCCGTTTAGAAACCAACCCCCAAAAAAGCACCCGGGGGGGAAAAAACGAAACACATACATATGTTGTTTGATATATGGCCATTCTCTTAACCCGCCGTGACCGAGCCTGCTGGCATGGACTTCACCAGCTCGTCCACCTCGAGCCAAGGACAAGGCGCGGACCGAAGCGATGGTTTTTTTTGGGGGTGAGTTGCCCTCGGTGGGTGTAAAAGGAAACCAGAAGGAGAACACAAATTGATCAAGTCTCCCTATTCTGACATACACCCATCTTACCCAGACCCAGACCCCTTCATTCTCGACCCCCAACCGATGGTTGCTCATCTGGAGGTCAAACAAAAGACGTGGTGCCTCCTTGTGCCGCCTTTTAACGGGGATACCAAGAAAGATCGCTAACTTTGACAACCCCGACTAGTGGCAATGGGAGAAAAGGGCACGCTTGTTTTGGTTCGGGAAGCCCCCTCTGATCGTAGTTCAAGGGCACCTTTTGGGTAGTTCAAGGGATTTGGAAGACTACCATCTACACACACCCTCCAGTCCACTTCCATGATTGGTGGAAAACGGAAGGACATATGCAAGATCCCTCAGGCCTGCCACCATCTTCTACCCCAACCCTCCCCTTCCTTTTATAAATTTCCGTGTATGCTCAGTCTGGTAGAAAGGTAGTCGGAGCTCTTTCAAGGGAACCCACCAAACGAGGGTGTGGAAAACGGTCTGACTTTCTTTTCATCCAAACATGAAACTGGTTAAACTCACTTTTGCCAGGATTATTTTTAGAGAGGTCCCGCCATCTTTCCTCGCCAAATGAGAAAACGCACCCGGGCATCCTTGCTGCCAATCTAATCTACGGCTAAAAGGGCAAGGCCAATGGTTCGCCCGAAAGAAGTTGTTATCTGGAATGGTATCCCAATTCGCTTCAAAGCCATTGGCAGGAAAATGGATCCTCAGGACCTGTTCCACGCTGGCGCAGGAAAAAACAAATTTGGAAAGCTCGGGGCCGTGCACAGGTGAAGCTGTCCGTGTAGAGGAAATGCAGCAAAGCCTTGAAGGTCACGACATCGCAGTCTTGGATGACAATCTCCTAGCGAAATCCCCCAGCTTACTTAACCGGGCCAGACTCAGAACCCCGCCAAAAGTGAGGTGTTTGCTGCTTCCCAGGGAAAAGGAAGGAACAACAACTGGCACGGAACAAAAGCAACGGGAAGCTGACTCCAATGTTAAGGCGGAGGCAGGCGCCAATACCATGAGGCTAGTTTCCCCGACAAAAGGGAAACAAAATTGCACATGAAATTCCGGGGGTCACAGTCACCCCCTCAGCAAATTCCATGTTTACAGGGGTGGGATTCAAGAGGCCCTCCTTCCCATGGAATCTGACAGAAGGACCCTTGAGCAAAAGTGGAGTTGCAACCTTGCCAGGTGGGTACTCAGGTTGCAACCCGAGCCTAGGCGAAATATGTCAGCCCCTGGAAAGAGAAACTTATACGGAGCCTGGAGGTACCCTGCAGTTTGAAGAAGTAAGTAGAGGATACCGTTACCTAAAAATTGCCCACATGGATCCCGGGTACGAGATCTAGCCAGGAAGTGTGCAACCTTCATGCTTGCGAATGGGTTCCATCGGTTTCCCAACGCTTTCACTTGATTCACCACAGGCTCCCAATTGCTTACCTACTGTGCTGCAAACATCCGCTTCGCACCAGTTGCTAAGCGGTTGTTTCCAGTATTCTTAGGGTGTGATCCATCCCGACAGGTGCCTGGGCTGCATTTTGTCCATCCACAGTCCTTGCCTACGGTGCGTTGAAGGGTTTCATTAGCGCTTGGCTCTAGCTAATAAGTGCATCTGGCACACAAGTGTGTGTGCGTGTGTGTGTGTGTGTGTGTTGTGTGTTGTGCGTTGTGCGTTGTGTGTTGTGTGTTGGGTGTCGTGTGTTGTGTGTTGTGTGTCGTGGTGTGTGGTGTGTGGCGTGGCGTGTTGTGTGTTGTGTGTTGTGTGTTGTGTTGTGTGTTGGGTGTTGTGTGTTGTGTGTTGTGTGTTGTGTGTTGCGTGTTGTGTGTTGTGTGTTGTGTGTTGTGTGTTGCGTGTTGCGTGTTGCGTGTTGCGTGTTGCGTGTTGTGTGTTGCGTGTTGCGTGTTGCGTGTTGCGTGTTGCGTGTTGCGTGTTGCGTGCTGCGTGTTGCGTGTTGCGTGTTGCCTGTTGCGTGTTGCGTGGTGCGTGTTGCGTGTTGCGTGTTGCCTGTTGCCTGTTGCGTGTTGCGTGTTGCGTGTTGGGTGTTGTGTTTGGTGTTGGGTGTTGGGTGTTGTGTGTTGTGTGTTGCGTGTTGTGTGTTGTGTGGTTGTGTGTGGTTGTCTGTGGTTGTGTGTGGTTGTGTGTGTGGTTGTGTGTGGTTGTGTGTGGTTGTGTGTGGTTGTGTGTGGTTGTGTGTCTGTGTGTCTGTGTGTGTGTCTGTGTGTGTGTGTGTGTTTTGTGTTGTGTTGTGTTGTGTTGTGTTTTGTTGTGTGTGTGTGTGGTGTTATGGTGTGGGGGTGTGGGTGCGCGTTTGTGTTTGGAGTCGGTACCGTATTCATGTAGGCTTGAAGGACACCATTTTGAGGAGTCTCCCTACATATATGCTGCATGTGTATATATACATATATATGTACGTATACATATATATATATACATATTGCCACATACCCAAGTGGGACAAGCTCCCTTCCCACCGACCGGTTCTACAAGGGAACCAGTACTAGGCAAATCATAGCGACCTCACGAAAGGAGGGTTGTGACTTTGTGACGCAGGATCCTTCTTACAGCACAGAACGGCGAGTTGCCTATTATAGGCGAGCTGGAAGCACTGAGTCTTCTTTCCCCTGGCCACCAATTGCAGAACTGCCCAAAACTGCTGGCCACCAAAAACTAAGTCCGCGGCAAAAGAATTGACTCTCTCCATATCCAACATTCAATGTACCCCCCCCCGCCCCCTGTGGTTGATTTATACCTTGATCTCCATGCAACTGTCTGGCTCAAGGACCCTTCTTGTACAAATTGCCCATTCATGCGATAGCTCCACAAAAGCACGTATTGCAGGCCGCAAACCGTGAAACACAGTACTCAGAGCCACCAGGGACTATCCATTCTCTTATACTCCATATTGACATATTGGATTTCCTGCGGAATAGATCCAGGGACCACATATACGATCCTCTACTACCACAAGGTATCCGTTCCCTTCTGGGATAAGATACTTAGTGGGACTCAATTCGTGGTAGCGGAGCGGTTTTCCGCAAAGATCCAGAAGCAATGTCATCCGATGGAGAAGGGAAGGCTTCGTGGAGGCCTATTCAAGTACAGCCCGATCATCCGGCTATACTGAAGAGACAGTCAATTTCTCGATGACCGCCAAGCAGCCGCCATCGTACGACGGAACAGTCAGCTGGTTCAGGTATGAAGAACTCGAAGATGATTGGATAACCTTCACAACGATCGAAGCATCCAAGCGAGGGCCCCTCCTCAAGAGCAGACTCATTGGAGATGCTTACATGTACAAGGCAGTCCCCGTTTGCAAAGAAGGAGTCAAGAACACGCTGAAGCAGTACTTCCTGAAGGGTACCACGAACGTGTGCCTTTACAGGCCCCTCAGTTTCTTCAATCACAGGAGGCAGAACTCTGAGTTCCTCACATTCACATCAAGATTCAAAATCCTTCTAAAGATTGAGAAAAAAAGGAAAATCAGGAAACAAAAAGGGCAGTCACCGACAAGGTGGCTTCAACCCTTCAAGAAAAGCGGTTCTGGCGGGAAGGCCGATATGGCCAATGAAGACTATGATCCCTACGACCAGGCATATTGGGGAAAAGGCAAGGGAAAGAAAGGAAAATCGAAATTCCAGTATCCCTTTGATGGAAACAAAGGTTATCCATCCTATGACAATGGCAAAGGAAAAGGCGGACATGACAAAGGAAAACCCAAAACGCTCGCAGCCATGGCAGAGAAGCGAGAAGTCGGAGGAGCATGCCACCGCACAAGTTGCTGAACTCCAAGAGCCTTCCTATGCTGGTTGGATAGACCAAGAGTGGGATCAATCATGGAATTGGAACGAACAAGGCCAGCAACGGACAGGCACTGATGGCATTCCATGAAGCATACAAGCAGCATGAGAAAAAGGCCAATCACAAGAAGCTGATCCAATCCGATACAGTTTCAGAACACAATTTGTCCGCTACAACCAATCACAGCCTTTTGGCAACAAAGCTGACGGCGCCTGTCATCAACTTTCAGGACAGCGGTTGTACCAGATCCATGGGCAGCTGGCATGCGATCCAGCGTTTTACTCAGGCCACCGAACCTATGAAGCCTCATCTCCCGGCCCGGCCGAGACCAAGTTCACTTTTGCCAATGGAGAGACAGCTAAGGTAAATTGGACTTTGCATCTCGGATATCACACGACACCTCCATGCAACACCAACATCGACCTCCTTGAACAAGGCACCGTACCGATCCTCCTGAGCATCAGCCAGATGCGGAACCTCTACATGACCATTGAGCACACACCTCATTGTGACAAGATCACACGCAATGCCTTTACCATCAAAGACCGTCAAGCAGTTCCAGTATGCGGTGCTGGACATGCACTAGTCGATCTTGCTGGAGTGGCAAGAGTGAAATCAAATGGAGAGTTTGCTGTCAGAGGACTTACCAACCAACTACGTCTACGATGATGACAACAGCATCAAGTTTCCCTCCTGGGAATCATTCAAGAGTAAGAGTGAGACTGCTTGTGCATCCAAGTCATCCGAGACGAAGGAAGAAACAGCAACTCCTAAGATCATTAGGTCTCTGAAGCAGGATCATTGGATTCTTGACAAGAAGAACAAGCAGCTCACCCGTGTGCACGGGTATCCAACATTCCCCAGGGATCGATCCTATGCAGAAAAGGCATACATGGAGTACATCAAGAAGATCTACAGTTCTTGTTGCCATCTGAACGAGAATCAAAAAGGTTATGACAACGATGTCATCCCCGTGGTATTTCGTCACAAGCAGATTGACATGGATCGGACAATTCACAACGCCCAACCCATTGACCTCCATTACCCGTGCGAAGAACTTCCTGGGAAACAAACCAGGCATTTTCTTGATGACGATGTTTCCGAATTTTGGGAAATCCCGCTTTGAGGTAGCATTTGTGTTCCCATCCTTCGACGGAACATACGAGGAACGGCAGAAGAACAACATTGTTCAAGAGATCGATGGATCGATTGCCTGACATGCCACGCCGCTCATCGCGCGCTGAGGCCAGATGGCAAGTCATTCAGCGAAGATCCGGACATGGAGCTGTACGCGAGATGCGTAAACGGTCATTCACGGCATGTCGAGATTGAATCCATCGGACGCCCGCTTTGCAAGAAGCCTGAGCCACCCTACGACCTGCCATCCTCATCCTCTTACAAGAAGCAGGGCCATCAAGATGAAGAAACAGCGCAGCCTCCATCCATTGAACAGGACAGGAAGATTGATCCTTTCTCGAAGATTCCTGTCACGTTCATGTTCCATGCGACCTATGACACTCAGTTGGAGAGCATCCTGGATCAGGGAATCAGGACATAAGCGAGTTCAACCCCACGGGGAAGTGTTCATGTTCACCTTGCCTGCGTCGACGACATCATCGTCGACGATGAACCATCCGAGGCAGCGCTGACTCATGCGCCCACAGGACGCGACGCACTCGTGATCCTTGCCTTTACCAAGGACAATCCGTACTCTTCCCGACTCTCCGAGGAACACACTGCATTACAGAGCACACTATTGATATACCGCATATCATTGCAGCGTTTGATGCAGAGGGCCAGCTCCTGCCGCTCAACTATCGGATCCTGAAGAGGAACTTCAGCAAGGAAGATAAAAAGATGTACGAGACCAAGATCGTGGAGTTCGCTGACCACTTCTTCGCACACGTCAATGCCAACAAGACCAACAAGAACCAATCCGAGAAGGAGTCATCCACCGAGACCAGAAAGCGACGGCATTCCACGGATCAAGATGAAGAAGAAGAAGAAGAGAAAATGGAATCTAAGGAAGAAAGAACCGTCAAGCAGAAGGTCATCCTGGAGCTCCACAATCCGGACAATCTATCACAATTCATCCAGGACATGAACAAGACCGATGCAGCGGAAGAGCTCAAGACAATTCAGGAGAACTTCCGAGACTTCATGGCAAGGTGCAATGCCAATCCAAGGAATGTTCATCCAGATTTGAATGAAACTGAGCTGACATCCTTGGCGCATGTGAATCCGGACACCAACTTCGATGAGGAAGAATTCCACTTCCATCACCAACACGAGAAGCTGACAAGGGAAGAGTTCAGGGCAGCACGATTGGACTGAAGAAGCTGAGGCACGATGATGATCTGGACCTTATCAAGTCATTCACGGACGTCCTTGGATCCCTGATGCAGGCGTCGGATCGCCCCTATGTTGAGCACCCCGCGTCACATGAATTCACTTCATCCTTGACGCTCAACACGCTCACCTTGAATCACGGAAACCTCACGAGGAATCCGAAGTTGGACAGCCGGGAAGTGAAATACTTGTCGATGAAGGAAAGGCCACTCATCATGATGATGTTGCAGAACGTTGCCCACATCATTTGCCTCAACGAGGCCGATGCCTTCATTTGTCCGGAAGATGAGAATTCCAAGGACGCCTCACCAAGCTGTTCATCAAATTTGGCTACAAGGGCATCGTTCTCAAATCCTCGTCAGCAAAACCAATCGCATGCTTTGTCCGCGGCGGAAAGCAAGCCAGAGTCGAACTATTGGCACGACACATTTCCACCAAAAGCCAATACTGGGGTACGACATTTGGAATGTTCAGATGCTAAAAAAGGATTGCACTGATCCCGACTACGATACTCCCACATCCGACTGTTTGGCAACCACCGGACCGGACATGTTCATCGATCAGCAGAAGTAATGTCCAATGTGGATTAGTAAACGGGAGCCCCCCCCCTCCCCCCCAACGATGGTGGCATGGGGAGTAGTATCTTGAGGTGAGTTTCCATTAGATTTAGTATTGGTAGACTTGAGTTTCCATTTGATTTAGTATTGCTGGAGCTTCCTTTTGAGATGTGGAACTGAGTTTCAAATTCATTTAGTATTGCTGGAGCTTCCTTTTGACACTTGGAACTGAGTTTCCATTTGATTTAGTATTGGTAGACTTGAGTTTCCATTTGATTTAGTATTGCTGGAGGAGCTGAGTTTCCATTTGATTTAGAATTGGTAGACTTGAGTTTCCATTTGATTTAGTATTGCTGGAGCTTCTTCTTGAGATTTGGAACTGAGTTTGCATGTGATTTAGTATTGCTGGAGCTTCCTTTTCAAATTTGGAGCTGAGTTTGCATTTGATATAATATTGCTGGATTTTTTTGAGATTTGGAACTGAGTTTGCATTTGATTTAGTATTGCTGGAGCTTCCTTTTCAGATTTGGAACTGAGTTTGCAGTAAGGGCCCCTGGAATAAAGTCTTGGGCTTAAATTTGGGGGCTTGAAGTACTACCCCCTTTGTGGGTTTGATGGTGGGCAGTTTTTAAACAAGAGACAGTAAGAAAACTTGAGTTTGGGCAAGGTCTGCAGTTTGGATTTTGGGGAGAAAGCAACAAGCTTCACCAGCACCAGCATCAGCATCAGCTGGGATTGTGTGTGAAGTTGGCTAGGTTGTTAGCCAAGAGGTAACCGTATTTAGGAAGTTGCATTTTTCAGGGGGGACCATGCATCAAGACTTTATTATAGGGGCCCCTGGAATAAAGTCTTGGGCTTAAAATTTGGGGGCTTGAAGTACTACCCCCTTTGGTGGTTGAGGAAAGAATCTAAGAAGCAGGTGCCAAGAGCAAGGTGCCAAAGATCCAAGGACCAGGGGTGGCTATCTCTCCTCTCCTTCCTGCCCTTTCTCTCTTTCTCTCTTCATTTTTGTGACTTGTTTGTGATTTTTTGATTTTTGTTTCATGGGTGGGGGCAGGGGCTTGTCTTTAATCCAGGTGCATTTGCTAATTATTTTGGGCCCCGAGAAGTCTTTATTACGCGTGCATTTTTTAATCCCATGTGGACACTACATTGGAAGAAGGCTGCCGCCACGCACCAAAGTCTAAGGACACGGCAAGCACAGAGAGAGATTGTTGTCATCCACACCGAGTTCAACAATGAAATGCGCGGCGCCTTTCCGAAATCCACGGAAACTCCGACCACATACTTCGACAGCCGCCATATCCACGTTCATCCGAACATCACCCATGGAGCAGCGCGGGAAGATTTCCAATCAGGGATCATGTCCCTCGTCACCGAGTACCCATGCGATGCGATTACAGGTGATGCGAATTAGCCCGCCAATACCTACAGCAAGCTTCAAATGTCTACAATCCTGACCAAGGCCTCATCAACTACATTCATTCAGAAGTATCAGGAGACATGGAACGAGGCACAGGAAATGCCCATTGCGGACCGATTGGATTACAAAATGGCAACATCCTGTACCATGAAGTCAATCGTACGTCATCACCTCTATTTGAAGACTGGATCCGGGTATGACAGAACATTTCCTGACTGTATGATGACATTTGTATTTGAAAGGGGAAAGACAGACATCCAACAAGAGTTTTGCAAGTCAGACATTTGATTGAAGCACAACTGACATCCATGCAGGACGACTTTGAGAAGGTCATCGCTGACTACCAGGTCTCATCCAACGAACACATCAAGCACATTACCAACGAGATGCTGATGCTGGGTCACTGTGATTCCGATTCACACAGCCCATTGATGGTCTACATCCGAAGCCGTGCAGCAAATCGGGAGAGAAACTATTCTCGGACCAAGGAGTTCCTCAAGGGCAAGAAGCAGGAGACAGCATGGAAGCCATGGAACCAATACTCGTACGGCGATCAGGGATGGAGGCATTTCAGCGATTCGACCTGGAGAGATTTCGAGTACAGCAGTCAGCCTGACAGCAGCTATCATTTGTACCACAAAAACGATAAGCTATTGCGACTGCCTCCTTTAGCAACCATCCAGTCCTCCTTTGGTCTTCATGATTTGCCAGGAATAAGATTCTCAGAAGCTCGATTGCGAGAGTTGACACGAAAACGGCACAACGAATCACGACCAATTGATCCTCATCGACGACAAGACTATTTTCAGTGAGAGATCAATAGTTTCACATCGACCCCGCATGCACAAAGATACAGCTAGGTATCTCACATCAAGTGCAATTCGTTTTCCAGTTGTCACCAAGACTTTTCATCTGCGCAGCAAAAAGGATGAAACAAGTAATTGAATATGGCTACGGCATAAAACAAAGGCTACGGCCAAAGGCCAAGAAGCCAGGAATTACATAGTAATTCAGTGCTGGAGGTCAAAAGAAATTTGTGTCTGTTTTGTGGTTGTAACTGTCTGCCTGGCTCAAGGCCCTTTCTTGTACAAATTGCACCATTCATGCGATAGCTACATAAAAGGACTTATTGCAGGCCGCTTACAGTGAAACACAGTAGTCAGAGCCACCAGGCACTATCCATTCTCTCATACTCCATATTGACATATTGGATTTCCTGCGGAATAGATCCAGGGACCACATGTACGATCCTCTACTACCACAAGGTATCCGTTCCCTTCTGGGCCAAGATACCCCAGCAGTGGGACTCACCCCCCCCCCCCCGCCGCCCCCCCCAGCCCCCCACATCCACGGCTGAACATAGCTCGCGACTCCTTCGTCTTTGACTCCAGCATGCCCGTGGTGAGCTCTGTTTCAAAGACCTTTGAGCAGGGTGCAATTCAGCAACTTGTTACCCATGGAAACATAGACGCCACCGGTAACAGAGGTAACAGACTAGCAGACTAAAACCACCGTCTATTCTCAACTTGACCCAGAAAGTGTGCTGATGGAGGGACTGGCTGTTTCAACTAATCTTGCCCACAACCTCCGTTTCATTTCCCCAAGGGGACCTGCAAATATTGTTCACTAAAAGAAACATACACACATGTATACATATATATATACTATATGTATAACAAAAAAAACAAACATATGAATGATCATAATATGGCCGTGTTTGTCCACATTTTGCAACCCCTACCTCCGATCTGGCGCATAAGATGGCGGTGTGCGCCGTCATCCTTTCATCCTGCACCACGAACTCCACGTCGCCTGGGGGCTACCAAGGGGGGCCAAGAAGGACCATTGCGGGTCATGCACCTCCCATGGTATTGGAGAGTCTTCGAATCAACTGGCCGACATGCGTGTTTCTGTCTTTGCGGCATGAAAAGGAGTCCCAGGAACCCCATGTTGACAAAAGCATCAAGAGGCCATTTCCTGGACTGGTTCATTAGACCTCAAATGCTTTTCTCTGTCTCTCATCTCTTCATATCTTTGTAAGGATGGAATGAGAGCAGAAAAGATAGGCCCCATTCCTTCACTGGCTAGCATTATTTTGCCAAGACTTTCTACCCGCCTGTCTGCTCTCAAAGAATTCGAATGCTGGACAAAAAAAGAAGAAGAACAAAAAAGCCGCTGCCTTTGAAGAACATGCGCGGGATCTTTCGATGGTTCGCTACAATTTCCCAAAGTGGGGATGCCTGCTCAGAAGCCCAGTGGCCATGGGGAGAAAAGCACCTTTGTTAGATAGAAAATTCTAAAGCAACCCATTCAATAAAACACAACGAAAAAGACAAAAAGGGCACCACCGGATGTCTCGGACAAGTGAGTAGAGCTTGTTTTGGGTGTATCGGCGCTGTACACTGGCAGCCGTGCCTATGCGGAGCCTGTGTAAAACCACGGAAGAGAACGCCTTAACAAGCGCCTACGCGGAGTGCCTACGACTTTTCTGGCGCACTACACTTAAAGTTTGTAAAAGGCAACATATGCCTGTTCAGGGTTTTCTCGAACAGCCTACGCGGACTGCCTACGCGATCGTTTTCCCCACCAGAATTGACCACTCAAGTGATTCTGCTTAATGTCCGAAACGATCCTAATCAAACCAAACTCTGGCCCCTGTGTGTTCGCACGTGCGATGTTTGTTTCCGGTGTCGTTACATACCTCCTCCTTTTGCGCTATGCGCCCTGAAATGGAAGGATAAATATTCGATAAATATTGAAGGACACAAGATGCTGCGTGCCAACCCGGATTGGACCAGCTCCCTGTTTGAACGTGCTTAAGCATCAAACGGAAGCTGACTGAGGGGTCAGATACGCAACATGGGCCCAGTTTGCAGTCGTTGCACCCAACTCCTCTTGCCCAATGTTCACCGAATTTTGGTCAATGGTGCCAATTGATAGCTACTAGCTACACAGGCACCGGTTCCTCGGAATCGCTTCGCCCATGTCCTGGAAACCGACTCCTTCGCTTTAAGTCTGGCGAGAACAGCTCTTCTGAAAGAAAAGGGACGCTGCTCAAAACCGTACAAACCTAAAAAAGATCCCTCTGTTTGGGGTGAGCAGCAAAAGCAGGCTCCCTCCAAACGTTGGCGCTCATGTTGGTACCCGCTTGCAACCAAAAGGCTTCCTCCCTGGTTTCACTCACCTCCAGTTTCCTGCAAACGGTGTCGAATGGAACTCACAAAGATGGCCCACATCCTCTCCCTCTGGACGCTTGGAGCGGAAGGCAAAAACTGAGGCCCCTGCTGCATCGGCCATCCTTGGGTGTGAGGGACGTGCATGGATGCATGAAGCGCGCATGTGTGTGTGTGTGTGAAGCAAGCGCCAAGCACATGTAAAATCAACCACCACTAACACCGCCTTCAATAACAAGAACACAACCTTGACCACAACAGGAGACACCACCCACAGTACGACCACAACCAACACCGCTGCCGCCAACTACGATGATAATATAAGAACAATGGTGCAGAATGGTGCAGAGTCGAAAGAAATATACAAGACTAACAACTTCCCTTGTCAGTGCTGTGAGCTCCACTTTCAATGAGAGCCATTGCAGCCTAATAATGACTGTGCGTGACTATTATTGACTATTAGTGGCTAAGCACCATCAAGGCTCGTGACCTTGTCATGACCCATAGCAATGGAATGACTACTGGATTTACCCCTCCCTGTTTGAGCTTCATGTTTGGTCTCTCAGCTGGAGGTGGCCATGAAGACAAAAACACAATGTCCGTTCAACTTGTAGATTGTAAGCTCCAAAGGCTATGCATATGTGTGTGTGTGTGTATGTATATATAGTGCCCATATGTACTGTACGATATATATATATATATACACAGCGCAATTACACAAATGGTAACCACTACATCATGACTCTGCAAACGGACAGCTACAGCGGTATGCACCTTTCATGCGGGCAAGCAGTTGGCCTTTCACTGCAGATTTTCTTCTGATGACTTCTATCCACGGATGTGCATCGAGCAAACACATAAAACAAGCAGTCACAAGAATTATCATGCGGCCGAGTGAGGGTTTACTAGTCCGGGGGTCGGCTTATCGTTTGCCATCAGCCCTTTGGGCTTGTTCGGGGTTCGCGTTTGGTGTGGCTTCCCTTTACTTGTATTTCTCCTTTTGGGGACCCCTCCAAGTGGTTGATTTCCTTTTGGTCTCCCGTCAAGGCCGTGGCATCCCGTTTTGGCCAAACCCCCAGCCCCCGGCTCCATCTTCAGAAGCCAAGGGGCGTCCAGCAGCGCCTTCATGTCCTGCGCGAAGGTGCAGGGCGGAACCTCCACGTGGGGCTTCAAAGGCGCACGCCCGTACCTGAGGGCGAGAAGCTGAGCCAGCACCCGACCAACGTGGCACAGCTTTGGGGGGATGCTTGAAGGAAATCGGAGGAAAAGCACCATGTTGCGGGTCCTTCTATGGTCACACATACCGTTGTATGCACAGGGACCATTGCCAGAAGGAAGGTAGGCTTCCAAACCTGTGTATGTTCGTGTTTGTTGATGGCACTGTGGATGAACAAAGCGCGGTAGATGGTATATCCTAGTATTCAGAGGGAGACAATGACAACAGTTGCAAGAAATTGTCCACCACCCAGCGGCGGACTGGTGGGAGAACTTCCACGAGAATTGAGTTTGTTGATTTACCTTGACAAAGGGTACCTTTCAGAAACTAAAGTCGCCACAGGTTGGAAACTAGTTGGACACATGAACACCAGTGAACAAATCTTCAATGACTTGATATTTGCGAACTTGGGGGGCGGGGGAGGGGCGACGTTGATGCCGGACAAGTAACCAATTCTTTGTTTACTAGGGGGGTTCCCCTGGAAGAAAGGAGTCCCCACGCAAAGGCCCTTCCCAATTCATATTTGGGCTCATGAACTTTTACAAGTCAAGGTTAAAAATGTAGGAAACTACTCCAGTGTAAAAAGCGTAGGTAACTCATGGGTTTGTTCACGGCTGTGCTTTACTTCTAGTGGCCTCCCTGGTAATTATATGCACTAAAACAACACAAGGGGATCCACAAGTAATCCAAACTGGTCTAGGTTGACTGACCCGCGAGCAAACTTGGCAAAAGGGATAGTGGCTGAACTCGCACAGGACCCCAACACCGTATCTTTTGAGCCAAAGAGCAAGCCAGACTTCAAGCGAGTCCGGTCAGAATATGCGGTTCAGTGACCATTGGTGAGTCCCCTGGTTTTTATGGAGACATCATCCCAAATGGAACCTCATGTTTGCATTCCCTCAAAATCATATATCGAAGCTGAACTTAGCATGGCTTTGTTTCACCTTCCAAACACATGCATTCCGCAATTACGAAGATTGACCAGTCGAGTCGACACCTTTCACAAACAAACATGGAGGTGCTCCTTCTTCGCGGAGCCCCTTTTAAGCGCGCATATGTGCACAATTGCTACTTCCACTATGTGCAGACGCATTCAACGTCCGGGCTGCACAATGAGTGCTGTTACAGAAGACACGGGATCGAATTCATGGTGTTTTCCCTCGCTCATGGCATTGAGCTGACATAGGGAAGCCGACGTGCTAACAACTATCGGGTAGGGTGCCTATGTACGTCACGAAACTTCACAGGTAAACTTGATAATTCACGGGTAAGCTGAGAAACTCAAGCTACTTCACGCTATATACTTAGTGGTATGATTGCATGATGGCAACCCTGCCAGCTGATACATACATATGCTGCATTTTCAGTTCTCTCCTCTGCGCATCTGCATATGCATCCACAAGAGACGTTGCCTGAATGTGAAAACAAGCAAACATTCGAGTACAACTCCTACAGCCAGAGGCACAAGTTAAACTCCTGGAGTGATTTCCAGGGAATTGGCAGTGGTGAACATGTCGGGAGGTTCCAAGTGGACAAGGTCAGCACACCGTCGGTTGAAGTCGAGGATGAAACGGCTTAAAACTCTCCGTAAAGGGTTTTCTTCAAAGGGAGAGGTTCATAAGCCGGGGGGTCTCCCATAAGCAAGGATGATTGACCCATTAGTGGGCCCCCGCTTTGAACCAGCCACCTGAGAGTAAGCGGTTCGTAGCCATACTGCAAGACAACGGGGCTTGTAACTGTATACAGATTGCAATCACGCGTACAAGATATCGATGCATGTGGCTGGTTGCCGTCTCGATTTTGAAGAAACGATCTCCCCCGAGCCCATCGTTTCCTTAGTGGCCTTTGTTTCGCCTTGTGTTCGCGTCTCATTTGGGAAAAGCACTGGGGGGTGGAATGCGGTCCCGCATATTACCGCCCGCCAAAGGGACCTTCACTTATTATAACCTTGGTCTAAGCCTTCATGACAATGCATCGCGCCTGAAAGCCTATAACCTCCACCTGTGTGCATGTACCACAAGTGGTCGTTCTCGGGTTCAGGAACTAACTACTCCGAATTGGTCAAGGCACCAGTCATCCGGCCGCACTTCTAGTTCGAACTTCACCGTGAGGGAGTCGTTCTCAACCCACTCGGAGTCCAGCAGCTGCTTGTGGGTGAGCCCGAAGATGCCTCCCACTAGGCGCCCCTGCTACCCCGGCCCAAGCCCTTTGGGATGGGCCCTGAACTTTTACTAGGGGGCTACATAGACACTTCATGACTTCATGTGGCTCTAAAGTATCCCAATCCCCATTTCTGATTGCTTCGCCTCCTGTATCCCCCCCCAGCTTTCAAGTTGGGGGAGTCCTAAGATTGGAAAGCCCTCTGGGACTGGGTATTTTGACATCATATTTGATGTAAATCAAACAAAACACGGGTCACGCAAGACATGAGACGCCATACAACTTACAGTTCCTTGAATATCATCTCTTCGAGTTTTCTACAACGAGTCAAATATGTAGCACCTTTCCCACCCAAACATTGCACCATGCGCGAGAAAATGCGAGAAATCCTTCTCAATGGCTGGGAACTGAGCTTAGACATACTGTGGCAGGGTCTGCCCAACTGGGCCATCAACCCTCAACCCACACAGATGCCCCCCGATGAGTCTAACCTCCCTTTGCGGGTAACAAGTCAACCCCGGCTTTTGCCCTCAACCAAGCACTTCTTTAGCTTATGGTTGGTATTTCGCCAAGCTTGAAATGTAGTGATATCAACGAGATGCCAATCTTTAGATTTTATGTGTTTGACTTTTGAGTCGGAAGAAAAACAAACTCGTTGCCTTCCTTTCTCGGCTGGCAACTAAAATGGGAAGCAGTCAGCCTGCACGGGCGTTACTTTGATCTGGAAACAGGAGACATGTACTGGTATGCGGTTTGTCATTTGAGCGGCAAGGTCGTAACTAACTCTTCCAAGGTGCTTCCGTAAGACTTGCGTTTGCTGCTTAAAGGGGGCTGCCAAAAAGTCTTTATTCAGGATCATGCTCGACCAAAGGTTCTGCCACAATTGAAGAACTCAAATAGAACATACAGCTATATGTTTCACTGATCTGAGAAACAACACGGAGGAACTATCATGGAGCACGAGCTTGTTTTACCCCGCGTGGCCCTGCAATCATGAGTGCAATGCCTCTACAGATACCTCACTGCGATCCAATGGACGCTGTTCACTTGGAGTACTGGGGGCTGGACAAAGAAGACTTGCACGGTTCCTTGAGTGTAAATTTGAGACTTGTGGGTTATTGACGTGGCACGTACTAACTACTCCCACCAACAAACATGGATGTGCGTGCACGGGCGAGCGTCCTCTTCGAAAAGGGCCTGTGAACTTCCGTACATGTGGGGGTTTCAACCCCAAACCTGTCGCTTACCTTTCGGATTCTGGGCCCAAAGCTGCTTGGAGTTTGGAACAAGTGGGTGTTGTCCATGTTTGTTGAGGGGCAGCGCGCAGGTGAGTCCACTTCTATCCAGTGGGATTCCCCGACCGGCGCGCCTGTCTGACGAGGCACGTAGCGGCAAGGATCCTGCTGCTGCACCTGAGACCATGGCACCCTCCCGTTGGCTCAAATTCTGCGTGGCCAACAACCACTAGAACGGTCTGGCATTTGCTTGACAACCCTTACAGCACTAAAAAGCAAATGGCTGGTTGCTTACTGCAGTAGCGGAAGCTGAGATTCAGGGGAGAAAAAAAAAACGAAAAACCAAAACACACAACCCCCCCCCCCTGTTTTGGGGAGCTGAGGCACATCCGGGCCAAAGGCCCAGCCGCAGGTGTCGGTGGTGGGGTGGCACCTCAATGGGGCTGGTGGCTCTGACGGAAGGTGGCACTGAACCCCCCTTTGTAGGGAACCCAAATCTGGGTTCAAACCAAAATCAGCCCCTTGCGTATGCATTTGAGACACAAAATCTGCTTCTAGTGGATGGTATTGAAAGGGGAACCCAAATCGGTCGCCTTTGCATGCTTCTGAACGGGAACATCTGGATTCTGGAGGACAGTTTTGAATGGGAACCACAATCAACCCCGGGTTGCATGCTGTTGAGAGGAGAACAATCGTTTTCAGCGGAAAAAAACAACATCTGGGCTCTGAGGAATGCTTCTTGAAAGGGGACCAAATTCTGGGCAAGGAACCCAATCAGCCTTTTTTGCATGCTTTTGCAGAATGAACAAAAATCTGGGTTCAAGTGGATTGCTTCACGTAAGGGGACCCAAATCAGCTCCCTGCTGCCAGATCAGCCCCTGTTGCACGGTTTTGATTTCGAAAGGAGAAAGGGGAGCTCAGATCGGCCCCTTTTGCATGGTTTTGGAGGGGGACTCCACAAAGTGCCTACCATTTGCTCTCTAGCCCCTGTCTTAGGAAACACCCACAAAAACTGGGTGGCCCTGAATGGAATCTAACAAATGGGCTCTTTAGGTTCTAGGGTGGGGGTGAACGGGTGCAAAGAAAAGACTCACCATTCATCGCTCTTCAATTCAGCCGTCATTGCATGGCGAGGAGTGAAAGACGAGCTCCCATTCACCTCATCTATCATTTGAAAAGATGTCCCAGTTTTGGCGAACCAATCTGATCCCGTCACTTTGCGGGCGTTTTTTAGGCTTCCCCTGAGGCCCGTTGTCCAGTCAGCCGGGCGGCTCATCTCCTGTGTCGCCCCACTGCAAAAAGTCCCCGCCCCGGCGCTTGATGAAGATTCCTGGATCCGCGAGAATGAAAACGCTGCCACAAAGGAACGAGCTGCAAAGGAGAGCAGAAACTAAGAGCAAAACAGACTCACTTCCACATGCCCCCTCCTCCCAGAAAAAAAAGGTTAGTATTCAAGAATGTTGTTGGATGGGACCATTTTCAGCTTGGTTGCACGACACCCAGCAAAGCGGTTTTGGCAGCTCCGTCGGGTCAACGAACGTTGACGGATTGCAAACTGGGGTACCTTTGCTCGAAAGGGAAATCAAAAGGAAACATCCGCGCCATCCGCTATTTTGACACATACCCGGCTACAGGAAAAGCCGTAAGTCCCTTCTTGTAATTGGCTGACATGGAAGAAGCCATTGCAGTCCACGGGGTCATGATTCTCAGACTACATTTGCATTGGGCGGGCTCGAGGTGATGACCAAGTTACATGTTTCCCCGATTGAAATGGATGCTGAATGAGCCACGTGCAAGATTAATTCTTGCCCAAGAGGGAGTGGAAGAATTATCGGACATCCGGCCTGTTGCTTTGCGGTTGGACTTTAGAAAATGGGCGTGTGTCAACCTTGCGGTTTCTCTTCAAAGCAACCTGAACGAGTCACATTCAACACGCCAATTTGGATCCAAGGAAAATTAAGGAAGTCTCTAGGCTGAGGCTCCATCGTTCCTTCCCTCGATTCCCTGAGCTGGGCATTAACATGACCAGTTGACCATAATGTTACACCTCCTTTCTTAATAGCACCCTCTATTGTAGCATGTGTTTTTCGCAATTCAGGATCTTGTGACTGTTTTGGGGTCCTCAATTGCAGCATATCGTTTCCCCGGAAAGATCCACCCTGATCTTGTCTGGGACCAAGCGTCCGAAAAAATATGGGCCAAACAAACTTGGCAAAGAAATCGAGCAAAAAACAAGCAAACAAATCCGGGCAAACAGGACTTTTTGAAGTGATCCCCAAACCATCAAATTTAAGATATCTTCCTTACAAAAAAGTGTGGGCAAAAGATCACACAACGGGGGTTGCCCACAAGGGGCCCTGAGCCTCTTTAATGTGACTGTTTTGGGGTCCTCTTTAGTGCCCAACGGCTTTTTGGGTTGCTGAAATTACTAGACTCACACCTTCTCCTTTTGCTTTTAGGGTGGCTCACCTAACCAAGCTCTTCCCAGCTCAAAGGGCAAAGGCCTTGGATCTAGGAAGTTCATTTTGCCAGTGGCCCACAAACTATCAAATGTAAAATAACTTCTTTACAAAAAAGTACGGGCAAACAGTCACGCAAAGGGGGGGTGCAAACAAGGGGCCCTGATCCTGTTTAATGTGACTGTGTTGGGTCCTCTTTAGTGTCTAACCTGTTTGGGGGTTGCTGAAAAAAACGGTCCTTGGCAATACTAAAGTAGAATTGGCAATAATTACTAAAGTAAGTACTGGGAATCTGACAGTCAGCCTTGGCAATACTAAAGTCGAATTGGCAATACTGAAGTAAGTACTAACGTAGGTACTGGGAATCTAAGAGTCAGCCATGGCAATACCAAAGTCGAATTGGCAATACCAAAGTAAGTGCTGGGAATCTGAGAGTCAGCCTTGGCAATACCAAAGTAGAATTGGCAAGACTACAGTAAGTGCTGGGAATCTGAGTCAGCCTTGGCAATACAAAAGTAGAATTGGCAATACTACAGTAAGTACTGGGAATCTGAGAGTCAGCCTTGGCAATACTAAAGTCGAATTGGTTTTCCCGACCCATTCATGTTGGACCCTCTTTGCACCACCCGCCCCCCCCCCCCCCCGCTCGGAGTGGAACCAGTCAGCTGGACCCTCTTTAGGTAGAATCCTGGGGGTTCTGGGAGGGACAGTACTTAATTGAGTATTGCCAATTCGACTTTAGTATTGCCAAGACCCCTCTCAGATTCCTAGTACTTACTTTAGTATTGCGGGTACCCTGATTGGTTTGCAGTTGTTTCATGCAAACTGGCAGTCTTTACTTCGGACGTGCTATCTGGCGCTGGGAATGAACCGAGGGCTCCTTTTCGGAAACCAACAGGAATGGTTGATAAGAGTCATTCGCTTTTCCCTGCCTATCGAACTAGCAAGTGGTCACCCTTGCTACTCGGGAAAAATTGGTCCCAGCATCTGTACCGGAAGGTGATGCCGTCGTCATCCTCATGGATGATGGCCAGCGACCTTAAGCACCAGCAGCTCGTTTGGGTCCCCCAACTTTTGTGGGAAGAAAGGGGCCAAAAAAACTGCAACCCGAAAAAGGAACGAAGACGGCCCCAAGGCTTGGTACTTTCGTGGGAACCGTAATCTCAGTTCAACAGGTTTACCACTCCATCTGCAGACAGCACAACAAATCCACTTCACTACCTGAAATCCCAAAGGACCTACATCATAGTGTGCTGCGCTCTACCCGCTAACATTGGCAGAGTTCATCTCACGAGAAGAGACATCCCCTGAAATTGCTCGCAATTTTCTTATGGATCCCTACAGCTATGCGCGGGGGGGGGGGGGTCGTCTAGATCACCCGTAGATGTTTGTTTCCCCCAGCAGCTTTCCAGATTCCCCTGAGCACGCAGTTTTGGAATGACCGAGTCCTGTTTCAACCTGGAAGCGTTAGGATTCGGCCATTCCAAAACTGCGTGCTCAGGGAATTTGGAAAGCTGCCTGGGTCCCGAAACGATCAGCACCCGCTCTTTCTAGTTGTTTTCTTCAAGGCCGGAGAAGGTCTTCCTTTCGACGCTTGTGCGAAAGCATTATGAATAGATACAGTTGTTGCATCTACTCACAATGTTACGATTTCAGCTTCAGTAGTCAGAACTGAATTCAATAAACATGGCTGATTAATAGGGGAGGAACAACCCACGTAACCCTCGGAAGATTTGTGGAATAGAACATGTTGCTCGTCTTGCTCTGCTACATATTTCACACCGGCATCTCCGTTTTGATAGCATTGCTAAGCTTGTCCTAGGGTTGTTGAGGGGCCTTCACAAAGAGCCCAGCACTAGGGCCTAGGGGCGACTTTTGCCAGGTTGCTCTCCAACGCGATCGGTCTTCAAGCATCAGGAAACAAATGATGGCTTCTGTGGAAAGTTTGGCTAGAACATCTGCAGCTTCCCAAATCGACACAAAAAACGCAGCCCGGATGGCGGGGTGACTGCAATCGTTTGGCCATCTTCCGTGTCTGCTTCATTTAAGTTATTGGTAACAAATAGCATGCACCCAAAACTTTCAGCCGACGAGAGATTCCAGTTGCCACGGAGGCAATAACCCTGGTTGCCTGCTCTAGTCTGCAAGCCGACTAAGCGACTTAAAAGGAGTTGCCTGGAGATACTTACTAGTTGTTGGTTCAACCAACTCCCATGCCATCTTCCCACTTGCCCAGTGGCGGTGCAAAGCAAAATATCTGTTTGCTGGTTGGTTTTGAATGTAGACCACAAACGTCCTGATCTGCTAGTGCCCTTCACCTGTCGTGACATCAGGCCATGGTTGCACGAGTAGCAACTCACAAAGAGCACCTTAGGTGTAGTCGCTACCCTTGCGGCCAACCGAGTCTGAACGTGACATCTTTGCTTGGTTTCACAGAGTAGGGATCCGAAAAATGGGTGGTGCTCCGGCACTCCTCTTGGTTTCCCTTGACAGGCAGGTGAAACGAGGGACCCCCAAAACGCTTGTTTTTCCTGCTGGCTTCCCCTGAAAACAACCCGAAAACTTGTACCGTCAACATTACATTCACCAACATAGCGGACCCTGGAAGTTTGTTGTTTCCATGTGGTTTCCCTTTTCTGTACAGCCATCAGGCATCCCCCTCCCCCAGAGGGGCGAACATGGGGCCAAACCAATTTGGATAGACACTACCAGGTTCAATTCGCTCGGAAAACCAAACGAGGTTGCTGGAAGGTGTAAAAACAGTAGAGGTTTGGGTGTGTTTTTGAGGGTGTGAAGTCAAAAGAACAGTCAACAATTTGTCTCCAAATCTCCATTTTGACGCATGCCGATTTCAACATGGGATCAGCTCAAGGTGACCGGTGCATGAACTCGTCCCTCCCTTTTCTCGTGCTCTTTTGGGGCCCCGGCCCATGTTGCTCCTCAGCAGTGAGGCTCACCTTACCTCGCGGGGCTGGCATGCCTTCAGACATATAGACCCTCCCTCCCCACTTTGGCTGACCCGTTGAATGGGTTCTAACAATTGGTTTGCCTTGGCCGCGTGAGGAAGCGATCGGACCCCGTTTATTGGAGCCGGCTTATTGGCCCCCTTCCACTCACATGGAAGCGCACAAAGCCACTGTCCAGGCCTTTGCACTTCCATGTTGGGAGGGGAAATCAGGTGGGACCCTCCTTTCTTACATGACCCTGGAATCACTCACAATGACAAGACGCTTTCCCCAAGCAAACGTGGAACGAATTGGACTGTCGGGTAGACTGAACGACGCCACTCCTGGTTGTTGTGGTCAGAATTTTGGGCCCGACCCTCCCCCCATTTCTTGCAGCATTCTGGTCACATTGGGGGACCCTTTAGAACCAATCCACTGAACCAATACTAAACCAACATTAAACCAGTACTCAACCAAGCGTAAACCAATTCGAAATGAACAAATCCAAAAACTGGCAATGATGTTTACGGCTTAAACTCATTCAGGCAATCCAAAACGGGAACCCTCCTCCTCCTGGAGACAGCACCCACGACAGCCCCCAAATACACCCCAAAAGACATCAACCAGCACAACCACCTCATTCTAAAGACATCCTCCCAAGACACCTCCCCAAAGACACCAGCAAAGACATCATCCTCTAAAAATGCCCTTCCAAAGTCATCCCCAAAGTCATCCCAAAAGACATCACCCAAGACATGTCTAACGACACCCGAGAAGACATCGACCAGGACAACCTCAAAGACATCCAAAAGACACTATCCTAAAAACATACCCCAACACACCTCCCAAAGACATCATCCTGAAAGCATTCCCGCAAAGGAAACCCCGAAGCCATTGCAAAGACATCACCCAAGACAACTGCGAACACATCCCAAAGAAAGCCCCAAAGACATCACCCTAATATCCCTAAAGTCATCCCCAATTCGCAAAGACATTTCCCAGAGGTACGTTAAAAGCCATCGACAGGGCCTCAACAAGCGCAAAGAATAATACGTTACACTTCGTGTGCTGCAGCAGCACGCCTGGCAAGAAAATGAGCGCGCGACCCCGGAACGTATTGCACCTGACAGGAAATCTGCGCCAGCGCCTCAAAGCGATACGCCCGCCACGAAATTTAACGCATAACCTTCAAAGTACTGCGCCTGCAACGAAATCGGCAGTCCATCCTTCAAAAGTGCTGTGCCCGACGGAATTCAACCTCGCGACCGCCCAAAGTGTTGGGCCTGCCACGAAACTCGCGCAAAACATGTTAAAGTGCTGCGCCACTTCAAGCTCAACAAAGCCAGCCGATTGTACGACGGGGCCAACGAAAATACAACTCGAGCAATCCTTCACGGCACCTGCCAAGCAAAACACCTCAAAACGACAACGACTAAGACACAAATTGCAATGTCACGGCAAGGCAACCGTGCAACCTTCGAAAACACTGAGCCTGCGCAACAGAACCGCACGTCACGTCTCAAAAGCTACGATTCACGCACCGGGCGTGCTAAAAACAGCGCTCCCCAAGTCATTTCAAGCGCTACTTTTTCCGCTTCCCAATCGCACGGCGAATTCGACACTTGCGGACGCTTTTGCAAACACAAACAAATGTCAAACGCACGAGTATTGTTGGTCAACTCCTGACCCAGACCCCCAAATGAAAACCCTTCTGCTGCGCGGTAATGAGATGCTTTAGGGGGCGGAAGGCCGGGCGAAAGCTGGAACTGACACCGACGGCACAAATTCCTCGCAAAGATGGATGACTCGACCATCTGGAATTGTGCCATCTCTCAACTGGAAGCTCCCGCCTGCGGAGGGGTTGTACACGAAAGCGAAGGTCTCCCCGCCCACCGTGAAGGGCTCTGAGGAGGCGTAGCCTGGAAGAGGCGGCTTCGGCGGTGTTTTGGCTGGGTCAGGCCCTCGGGATGGGGGGAGACTGGGGGTGGGGGAGAGGGGAGGACCGTGTGTGGTATGGACTTGGAGTCTTTCTACCCCACGGTATGGCTTTTGGGGGGCTTAGGGAAACCAAAGAGAAAATCACCCGTGTTAGCTGGAAGCCCCCATAAAAATTCAAATTCATCAGGGTGACAGGCGGAGGTTCCAAACATAAATGAACCTCCCTTTTCGATGATTTTGGCAGGTTTACTTGGCAGGTGTGGACCAGGAAACCACAGCCACACTCCCCAGGTCATGGAGCCTTGGAGGGCAGTGTGAGAGCAAATCGGTGGTTCAAATGGCACCTCCTATTTTGCTGAAACCAGGAGTTTCGTCCTGCGCATCTGTTTAGGGGCTGCAATCTCGTGCCAACATGCTCAGAATTGAGGATTGCAATGATGTTTCAAACTGTTTCGTATGCGTTCAAGCAAGGCATCGTTGGAGGTATCCCTTTGGGGTCACAACTTTTGGCAATGCTCCAGCTTTCGCCACATACCTTCCAGGTCCAAGGTAGCTTCGGGTCCAAACAATGGTGCTTACATGTGTGTTCCTTTTGGAACCTAGAGGTTGACCCAAACAAAGGTGTTCTGTCCCAAGCTCTCGAACCAGAAATGCAATGGCATCCCTCAGTCCCGCATGTCCGGCTTGGTCGGAACAAAATGCGCTCCCAATTTCCACATTGGGCGCTCCGTTGTTGGCCGGGGAATCCAAAACGATAAGCTGAAGCGGCGCTGATCCTTCAAAAAAGGCGCCAAATCACATCTCCACAAAACAACAATTTGATGAAAGCCAAGCTCCCGCCACGGGCTCTGATGCTGTGCACGCTTTTGGGGACCAAGCCCGAACAATAGCTTCCAAGTTGGAGGTCGTTTAGCATTGCAACTGCCTCAGGTTCTGGCGAACAAATGTGGGTGGCAGCTTATTCACTCAAGTCCAACCCTCTCTTTGCAATCATTCAGCTTTTCTCAACCTGGAAAAGTGATTCCAGAGACTATGTGTCTGTGGGTCAAAAATAGGTACCCAAAATGGAACCCTGGTACATGGAAACATGGACTAAAACCTGCGGTCTCCTGGTGGTTTAATTTTGACCCATGCCCATGTGACAGTACTAAGGAGGTGCCTCTGAACTTGGAGTGACTCCCAGGCACTTCGTGCCTGACGGGGTATTTATGAACGCTTGAAGAGCTGTGGCCCATCTCAATAATAACAAACAAATACAAGAGCTTCTTTCTAGCAAACTCCCTGTGAATGGTTCATGATGGTTCCGAAAGCGATCTGTGTCTCCAATGCTAGTTGCTCCCTGTCATGTAAAGGGGGGGCCCTTCAGGGGGGAGCAGTCGCCAAAATGCAGGGGCACATTCTGAACCAACTACGGTTTCCCGCTGTTTTGAGGCTACCCCTTTGTGGGGTCTGTTTTTAGGGAAACTCGTCTGTTTGAGGGTTCCCACATTTATGCAGCAAAATGCAGGGTGTCTCTAAACCCCTTGCTTTGCACAGTCGCCGCATCGGTCGCCTCGCTAGGCGAACACGCCTGGAAAGGCAGCCGAGAAGCACAGGCCGTTCTGCTTCAAGGTGTTCTGTAGCCAGGACAAACCTTCGATCTTCCAGACCTCAGACATCAGACGGATCGAATTTGCTTTCCAGGTGATGGGCCCAGGGTTGACTTGTTGACCTGAAGTACTCCACCCCAGATAGCATGGAAGATTACACCATCTTGAGCGCCTCAAACAGCTCTGTGACCCGCACCCAGCCATCAACCCAAAACGGCACCCTGACCAGCACCCTGACTGCAACGCCAAACAAGCACCGCCAGCAACCACCACTACCACCTTGAGCACACCAAACAGTGCCAAACAGCACTCTGACCAGCACAGCACCCTGACCAGCACCCGCGGCGCCAACCTTCGCAAAACAGCCCGCCCCTCTTGAGAAGGGAGAAACGCTCCCGCACCGTCACCTGCACCTCCAACAGCACCCCAACAAGAACGTGTCCGAAAACGGGGTGAACGGCAAGCCCAGGGCTGCTTCCAAATCGAAGCTGCTTGTGAACCCCTCTAAGACACTGGAAAGCCACCTGAAACGTACCCAGCTCATTGCTGTCACCACTAGAAGACCAGGGCAACATATTCAAGCAGAAATAATGTTCTGTTGTGGGTTCCTCAAGCTCTCAGGGACGGGAAGTCAAGGTTTGAGTGTGATTCCAGTCAAGCCACAGGACCAGCCGAAAGCATCATAATGTCATAAGACACAAAATGGTCTACTACCTACCCTTTTGACAGCTGGAACCGCTGAGTGAGGCTGTACGCGATCGTTGGACTCTGACCAACACAGGAGCAGCAGCCAAACGTTTCACCTTTGCCTCGACCAATAAGATCATATAAAGCTTTATAGAGGGCCTCAGTTAACCCCTTGAATCCCTACCATCGGACCCATTGCTCCCTAGTTTAGTGGTGTTGGGCGCCCTTCCTCCCTGGTGGTGGGCGCTGCCCTTCCATGCGAGGCGCGTACTCGCCTCTGGCGACGATCTCGCTGCAGTTCATCACTTGCCTTGGATCCCAGCTACCACCTGGGTGACCCGTGGAAAGGGTTCTAACAAATGAGTTCCTTTCGGATGCTATACACATGATTGGACTTTGGCGCAAGCTGGAACCCCTTTGTTGGAACAAGTTTGGGGACCCTGAGCCATCATAGTAGGTAACCAGGGACTTTCCCTGATATAAAATGGTGGTTTCGTTGCAACTAGAAGCAATGGGCTGCAACAGTGGAATGCCAGCAAAGTTCCGGACACGTCGGGGGCTGGTCAAGGTTGTCTATGTAGTTGAGACAGACTGCTTGCAGAGTACTTCGCAATTTGTCATTAATAAACCTTCAGTTCACCCCTACGCCCAGCATAAACCCCTGGCAAAGCCCTGTTGTACTAGTTGCTACAATTTGCTCTGGTGGTCGCAAACCCTGGTCAAAACATGGTTGGGCTTCATGCAGTTGAGGAAGGAATGCCTTCAGAGTTGTTGCAAAGGATTGTCCTTTGATATATTTGCTGTGAATCTTCTTCATGTGGGTCCCTGTCCCTCCAAAATTAGTGCTTCCTTCTTGCCTGTAAACAGGCCAAGTTAAGCTTCCTGATCTGTCGCCCCCCGCCCCATCGCACATGGTCATGGTTCCAGTGGCAACGATTTGACCGGTCTCCCTGACTGCTGGTTCCTCCTGCCACTGCGACTCTGAACCACTTCTCATGAACCTCAACTCATCTTGGTGCAGCCAGGCTGCCCGTCATTCTTTGCCAGGCTGCCGGACGATTCCTGGGAAAGCAACCATGTGAACCAAACAGTCAGCAAAGCAGACACTGTGTTTTGGTGCACAGCCTCCCTGACCAGAAGTCTTCTAAAGAAGGGCAAGCACTTTCACCTAAACTGCTCGGAAGATAAACCGATTATTCTTGTATTGGCGTATGCTTCTCCAGGGATAGCGTTTCCGCAGCCCCCTTTGGAAGTCTGTGCTTTGTGTGACTTGAGTTTAGTTTTGTCCCGAAACCGACATACACTAATTTTATTCTAGAGCCGAGAAAGAAAACCTGACGGGAAGGCTGTGCAAAGGGACACCAACCTCATGGAAGGCTGAGGCTTAGGAAGCCAGTGATGATCGGCGCAAGAAGAGACGTTGCATTGGAAGTATTATTTTCCATCAGTCTAGACCAACCATTCAAGAACCAAAGTTGGTTGTGTCCACAAGGCATATTACTTCCAAAAGTACTTGTGTTAGCAACAAGAGGTGTCACACGCCACGAGCAGCAAACCCAGCCAACAGTTCCGGCAAGCTTTTGCACATTGCAGGGTGAGTTCTGGCTTGCGATTGCCTTTTGCGTGCCCAAATCGCTAGCGATTGAACCGATTGTGATTTACACAAGGTCGCGCACGGCGATTCACCCAAGCGCGGCGATTGGGATCGCAAGTGTGCTTTGCTAAGCCAGTATCTATAGGTTGTTTTGTGAGCAAAGATGAATATTGTTTAATACTGTTTTGTGCAGTGTTGCCACAAATGGGACTGACTGGAGGAAAGTGGAGGTGAAGTCTTTGGCCTCAACCATATTGGTTGAAGGGTGATAGGTGATAAAACTCAAAAGAGGGCATGCTGCCCCCAAAAGGAGCTGCCTCTAAACATGCTTTGAAATTCCATGTTACACTCTTGTGGCAGATGGATTCGACTGGTTCGATGAAACCAAAAATTGGTTGGAATGGAATTCGCCGTCTTTCACGGTCACAGCGTGATGCTAAAAATGCTGAAGTTCTGGTAGATCGTGATGTCGTAGATACCAACTTGGCAAAATGGGCTAAACCGGGCCCAACCGCTCAGTTTTCTTCCTCGGGTCCAGCAAGCCCAGGCGCGTCCGAGCCGTGCGCCAGCTTCCCGGTGCCGGGGGCGTGGTACCCGCCCTGGGGCAAGTGATCACCTCAAGGGACCGGAGCGAGGCGGAAAAGGTGAAAGGGTCACACCGATGTCCATTGACATCCAATGTCCATCGGAAAAGGTCCATTGGACAAAAGTCAAGGTCACTTTTTGTTGCTCCATTGACTTTTTTTTTGTCAAGCCTGATTGTTGTGGTCAAGCCTGACTGTAAACCCGATGGAACATGGCAAGACTTGTGGCATCAGAAAATCTCATACATCGGTGGAACTCAAGGATGGGCCAACCCTCTGTAAACATGGTTGACGCCAATTGTTTAAACAGGATTCCTTCGGCCTTTTTCAGGTGGCCAGGTTATGGTTGTGTAAACAAATGTTGCTCAACCCTGGTGGAACGGTCTCAGGTTGTGTCAGCCCAGTGTCCACACATGTCGCGGTCAATCATATCTCTCTCCACTTTCTTGTCCAGGTTGATGTCTTCCTGAGCGCGAGTCACTGGCAAACTGCACCAGTCCTGAGTCCTGTTTCGCCGTAGCGTGTTGCCAGGGGTGTGTAGTAAAACGAGGAACCCTCTTCTTGATGGATTACGCCAGCCGTTAAGCTGCTTTTTGTAGACACAGCTGTTTTCATCACGAACCGCCTGTAAGTCAAACAGCGCTCTCACCAACCGGGGAACCAGCAACCTCGACGAGCTAGCCTCATCGATCAGCTTTCCTCATATGAAGGTGACCCATGAAGAAATGATTGCCAGCTCAACTCATTACATGTTCAACCCATGCAGCTCTCAAATTCATCAATGACTCAATTCAGCAACGGCACGTGCTGGCTGCACAGTTCCCGAAACCGGTTCGCCCTTGACACATGCATACAAAGTATTCAGGAACCACTAAGACCAGAGTCGATGTTTGATTTTTTGCTGGACCACGTTGGCGGTATGGCTGACCCTCCTTCAAACAAGCGCAAGGGTGAGCCACACATCCCGAAGCTGTTCCGCAACCTCCAACCAACTGACTGGCCAAGCAGTGGCACCAGTGGACGAAAACCCTGGATTTTGTGGTGGGGTCCAGTTTGTGTCCGATTCAAACTAGCAAGAAGAAAGGCCAACACCCTTGAATGATGCAATGAAAGAGTGTTGTTTGATGTGTGTGAACCATCTATTCAAGACGTGGTCATCTGTATTCTCTGAAAGAAAACAGCACAGCGCAACTCGCTGGTTTCGAGTATTGTCCAGACTCGAGTGAGGGAGTTGGAATCAGTAGGCCGATTCTTACGGAAGTTGCTTCACTGACAAAGCCCAGCCATGCAGCACTAAACCAAAGACTTTGGGGGGAACCACCACAGAACCCAGACCCCAAAAGGAACTTCACCCCCAGGAACCAAAAAGCCCATGCACGACCCGCAAAAAAGTCTAGAACATGTTCAGGGCCAACCACGGTTACTGACATGCAGTGCTTCATGGTGTGTTGGCCCTGTTCCAATCGGTTCTTTGTTATTGT
The DNA here is from genome assembly GCA_963377175.1 of Effrenium voratum. Taxonomy (NCBI): domain Eukaryota; class Dinophyceae; order Suessiales; family Symbiodiniaceae; genus Effrenium; species Effrenium voratum. Next base: position 505,403 of record CAUJNA010003461.1, on the reverse strand, counting down.
CAGTAGTATTGTTAATATGATTATGATAAATGACTGTTCTGTTGAACGGTTGCAACGGTTGCTATAGTTCTTGTTCGCCGATAGAGCTGGTCTAGCCTGCTTGATCCTGTGTGAGTTTGTGATGCATGCTTACTAGCAGAGTTCTGCAAATGCTGAACGATGGCCGACTAGGCCATTGCCATGAAACAACCTTTCATATTTAGCTTTTCCTCTGGCTCAAGTTAAATATTTACAAGGTGAACACTAGCTTTGTTCAGCCCGGAGTTGCTACTGAAACAGGGGTCCACGTTCAAAAACGGGGTGGGGGGCTCTCAGTTCCATTTGCTTTTTCCAGGCGAACATGATCGAACATGCGTGGAAGTCCAGGGGTTAAAACCTGCGGCCCCCTGTTGGTTTAATTTTGAGCCATACCCATGTCTCAAGATTTCACTGAAACCTGTCACACCCAATTCTCTGGGGACTGGGGGGGCACTTCAGCCGGGCCACACGTAAAGCTATCCTCTTCTTGATGCGGTCAAGCTCTCCTCAGACTCGTGCTAAAAGGAAGCGTGCTAAAATCCACGTGTTTTGGATATTCATTCACTTTTCCACGTAAAATCTATGTATGTGTATATATATATATATATGTATCTCATATATAGATACCCTTACCAAAATGGATATCCGAAGCAACAGGTAGCCAGAAGCAGATGTGTGTTCTTTTCTACATGCTGGTACCCGATCCGCCCGAGGTACAGTTTTGCCCCAAGTGGACCCGAGTTCTCGGGTTGCCGTGGCCAACTTGAAGCGACAAAATGGAAATGGTCTCTCTTGCTCACAAGAGTCATGAAAGCCAAACATCCTCACCGCAAGGTGCGAGCATTCAGTTGGCTAGAGCTACGGAGAGCAATCTGCAGAACCGGACAGAGGACTGCCCCAAGCACATGTCCAGATAGTTTTGTCCGGTAATGTTGACCCAGTATTAATAAACCCGTCCCTTTTTAAGGGGGTGTTCCCTCCAAAAGTGATGAATCCCCTCTAAAAGGGGAAACCCCCTATTCATCAACCAGGGTTTTATTAATCCGGGGTTAACACTACTCTCAAACATCAGCTTCGCTCGAACTGGTGGTTTGGACAAGTGATTTTGAGGTTAGGGGTGGTTTCCCACTTATCGCAGAGGTTCAAATCCGCAAACCACCAATCCAAGTCACCAACTAGGGGCTGCCTAAAAATACACCCTAACCAAAATTTACCATGCACAACGAAACAAATCCCAGTGGTCACGGTAAAAACATGGAGACCTGTTTTTGGAGCCGGATGTTGAGAGGAAACCGCCCCAAGAAAGAGAAGCAGCAGGGGCGGGCCCTCAGCTACAGTCCAAGTTGCTGCGCAGGCTCTGACGTTCGTTTGCCTGTCGAGGAAGCCGACCCGGGTGGCTCTTCAGACAAAATGCAAAACCCGACCAAAACCAAGAACATCTTAGGCCCGGACAAAAGTGCTGGTTTCCTAGGAGGACATGGACATTTAGGTTGTTGGTCTGCTGGTTTTGGAGGAGGTTTGGGTGGGCATCCACCACAAGGAAAACCTCCAGAACGGGTATCCGCAGCAACGTGCCATGTTTCTCCCACGCAACGCTGACTGCAACCTCGCTGGCAACGGGCGGAGAAGATGAAGCCGGGGCCAAGGCCACTACATCGCGCCCCCCCCAGGTGATGACCGTGGGCGGGGTGCCGCAAGGCGCATCCGAGCCAGAACACATATATAAGTTCAGCATGTAAAAGACCAATATAGCTGTCCTGTTCCACCTTGCACGGCTCACGGGTAGGTCCATGTGACATCCTCGAAATGCCCCAAGAAAGCCACGAAATGGGCCACCTCCTACTGAAAACCTCTGCCGCTGCCCCAACTGGGTATCCTGGTATGGCTTCTATCAAGGCTTTCAACAGCCGGTCCAGGCCAGGGGCAAAAAACAACTGCAAGGGCTTCTACTACAATGAACTGCAACAAAATCCACGTCCGGGTTCCGTGAGTATGGTGCAAGAGAGTACCTGGGAATTCCCCTGAATCACTGCCTCAGCTTTTGCCGCATCCCAACATCCAGCGACATGATTGATTGTGCTTGTTAGTCTCAGTGAACAGGCAAATATAAACTAGTTTGACAAGTGATCTCACAAAATCTACAAACGGTTCAAATGCAGCTTCTGTGGATTCCAGCTTCTCCCTGTTTGTCTGTGTTGGTACTCTCAAAGTACTATTTCAATCCATTAAAAAACCGCTGGATCAGATCATATCAGATCCATCGGAATCCCTTTGCATCCCTCTTTTGCCCGACGGAGAACCAAAAAAAACGGAAACGCCCGGCCAAAGCGGGCGGGCTTTTTGGGCGCCTGCTGAAGCTCCTGATCCAGCTGCACCGTGTAGGCCGTCTTCTCCTCGAGCTCCCGCTTCGCCGCGAGGATCTGCGCTCGCAGGCCCTGGCGCGCGAGATCCGGGGGGTTCCACACCCCATCTGCCAGCGGATGGGGAGGGTTCGTTCCGTTTGGGCTCACTCCCAACTCTGAACGAGAACTTTGCTATTTGAAAGAAGGTTCCCCTGGAAAGGCCCTTCATGGGTGAGCTCAGTATGTGCACAAACCCGTGGTGTGGGTAGGTTTACCAAGTGCTTGGACATAGGGACCTTTGAAGGAGTCAGAAAACACGAACTGATATTGCCAGGGTCTGGCAGGTGAAGGGCTCGACAGAATACGTCAGATGCGTGATTTGAATTGAGGGGGTCAACTGCTATGTGCCATTTGTCAACTATCCTGCATTCAGGCAGATCCAAGCAGCAGCATTTCTTTGCGCGGCATTGTGTTTCGTGGCCCCATGTGCGGCATGTCCAGGTATCTCTGTGGCCGAGGCAGCAAATTGAGTGTTGCCTTTAAACACCTTCCCCAAACACAACTTGATCTTTGTGGGAGGTCTCAGCGTGTCCGAATCCAAGTGCGGGTGTGTGTGCAGCAGGGTGTGAGCAGCGGCTGCGCCGCTAACTCTGGTGGTGAGCTTAGGCTTTTCATGCAATTACTACCTCGGTTCCTATGTCTCCGAGTTTCCTCTTGTTGAGGTGATGTTTGAGGGTACTGCAAGCTAGTGAGAAGGATCCCTAGGAAAAATGCACCATGTCGACACGTGTCGAAATCGTTGAGGGGGTGATAGTGATTCTTGAAATGCGGTGCGGCAAAGAAATGCCGCTCGCCTGGATTAAGGGCCCAACCTCAACAAAAAACACCAACGCGCACACACACACACACACACACACACACACACACACACACACACACACACACACACACACACACACGCACGCACGCACGCACGCACGCACGCACGCACGCACGCACGCACGCACGCACGCACGCACGCACACACACACACACACACACACACACGCACACACGCACACACGCACACACGCACACACGCACACCCGCACACACGCACACGCACACGCACACGCACACGCACATAGACATGGCACCGACATGCTGCAGCCTTCCACGCGCCTGGGCGATTGATTACTGCACGCAGGCCCTCCACACGGTGCAAACAGTTGCCCAGGCCTTTGATGCCCTTCTCATGTTCGAACACACGTGTTCAACAGGTTCATTTGTTCGCGAAAGAACCCGACCCCCTGTTCCCCACCCGTAAGTGGACATGGGATCAGAATATGTTTCCCGACTTTACCAACAAATGGATATGTATTGAGCCCCGTCACGGATGTACCCTCCGCTAATAATATGTTGGTTGGATGAAGTGCACCCAGAAGAACCGCAATGCGGAAATCCACCCGCAATAACGGCAAGAAACAAATCAAAGCTCCTTGTTGGTTTGCTTCACATGAAACTTTGGTTACAGCCTATGCAGCAGCTGGCAGCCTTCCAGGCTGCAGTCTCGGGCTGGGTGCCAATTTGGACTGGGATGTAAAGGAAACGATGCATTGCAAAACCTTAAGGCTTCAAGCTCGTGGCTGTCTACTTATTTGTATGAGACAGCATTTACGGAGCCCGCAAAATAAGTGGGACGTTGGAGCTTTTAAACCTTGGTGAGTAGAACTCAGACATGGCCATGGGTCAAAAGCCCGAACCCCCCAGTAACATCCCAATCCCCACTAAAATAGACTAAAATGGGTGGTGCACCTACCCCAAAATGGGATTGCATTGGTTTTGACCCACAGCCACATCTTCATCACCATAGACAAAACTACCACCAGCTCATGCCTCAGATGTCGAGGCTGCCATGGCGATGGCCACAGCTGAGGCAAATTTTGTCACAGAAGGGCTCCGGGTGGTGGACCTGGCTTCCATCTGGCATGGCTTCCATGTGACTGAAACGTTGAGATGTCACGGTGCTCGAAAAAAAAATCCCGAATCCCGGCTGAAGGTGTTCCAGTGGACACTGCGGGATGTGTGTGACACAAGCGGGGCTTCACAAGACCCTCCGTGCTTGAGCCCATTCCTGGTGCGACGGCATCGCATCAATTGCTTGTTCAAGCCTGGGGGCATGCCAGCTTTGGCATGGAGCAGAGGTCGATCACCAGTGTTCCAAGGCAACAGGCATGAACCCGCTCCCCTGGTATGAATCCCTAGTGCGAGCTTCGGCGAAACTCCCATTCAAATCTAGGTCAAGGTCTTCCACCTTACACAATATGTTACTCATGCCTTTGCTGGTGAGTCTCCTCAGCCTTTGCGCTTCTTACACAGTGCGGCCTTCGATCTATTGGGACGCTGCGGAAAAAAATATCTCTTAGCAAGAACTCATTGATGAGTAGACACTTCTTAAAAGTGTCATTGCTGAAACTTACGAGCACTCTTCGACAAATTTCACAAAGGTTCAAACATGGACAATCTGAATACTCCAGCACTTGTTTCGCACATCGACATCAAGGTGTTGGTGGATTCAAAAGAGTCGGGACATGATTGGAAGACGCCATCACATCGGAACACCTATGTCGCGGTGCGGCGCGGCAGTCAAGGTTATGAAACCTGTGATGCCCATAATCCAGCCCCATAAGTGCAGTTGCTGGAGAAGAACACACCAGGTCTGGTGGAAGGTGTGTGTGTGTGGGTGTGTGTCTCAAAACATTTAAAAGCCCCGAACTGGGGGATGTTGGGCAGGCTGCTGCCTACAACACAGTGATACGTGTCTATGTGCATGTATGCGCATGTGCATGTGCATGTGTATGAATTCTGTACATATGTATCTACATGTTATATCAACAATTGTAAACCTTTTTGCAGGGTGTACTATATATATATATGTATAAATGTGTATATGTGCATATATATATATACACATATGTATATATATATATGTGTATATATATATATATATATACATATATGTCTAAACATATTATACATAGATATTTCTGCGTCAACCATCACCTTGCACGAAAGAGTTCTTTCAATAATCCCGTTGAGGCTTGGGGCTTCGAAGCGGAAAGCGATCCTTTGCCGCGGCCGTTCTCTTTCCAGCGCAGCTTCGAGTGTGGGGGGGATCCCCGAAGAGGTGGCTGCCCTTTTGGGCTCCCTTTCAAACGGCCCCCCAACAGCGTTGTGGAGAGGGCTTCCTCAAAAACAAGAGCTGATAGCTGTGTTTGGGGCTACCTCTTTTGGGGTTAGCCTCAAAGGGACACCCGAGGAAAACAAGCAAACAAACACATACACACACCTATAGTGCAAAGGGTTCCTAACATCCTGCTCTGTTGCTTGGCGTGGATGGGACCAAAACCTCAGGTCCCCTGGTGGTTTGACTTTGACCCATACCCATATTTTGGGGTAAGTTTTGAGACTCCACAATCATGGACAGCTTTTTGGGCTCCACATGCATCGGATTTGAGCAATTACTTTTGGGCTTCAAATTTGGAGACACCCCCCGTCTCTCCATATCCCCGCGAGTCCCGCGCCGTGGCCGGGCTTCGCCACCTCATCCCAAAGCTTCCGGAGGTCGCCGTTGAAGCCGATGCCTCGGCGAAAACTGAGAGCTACGGGGGCGTGAACAGGAGCGTGGCTGTGTCGGACTTTTTAGGGGACCAACAGGGTGGTCTTCCTTCTCGTTTCGCTTAAAGCCACCGAAGCAAAAAAAAATGCCCACAACAAAAGATACACCCCTGTGGAGTAGTGAACATGGTGGATTCCGATGAGGAAACGCCCCACGAATGTGTTTGTTGGCCCTGAGTTTGGTTGTTCCACATAAACAAGCGCGGTACAAGGGGTATTGGCCCTATGAATTTGGAATTTGGCTGTGCAAGGAATCCCTAAGCGGGTGGGCTGGTTTTACCTGGCGACAGCAAACGGGTAGTTTATAAGATTGTGCAAAGCCCTTGGTTGAATCGGTGGAGTCCTCGGTTTTTCACTTTTCGATTGATCAGGTGCTTTCTGCGAATGGATCCAACCAACATCTGGTGGTCGCTGCCGACCGTGCTTTCAACTGGCAAACTCAGTGCGTTGCTTCTGATGAACACTCACATGCAACTGGATGACTCCACTCCAGCATGAGATTTTTCCGACCCCACACGGTGTTTGAAGGTCCATCTTGACAACCCATTCTTGTTGTGTTAAAAGAAGAAGAAGAAAAAACTGCCAACCTAAAACCAGGGTCCATAAAGGGCCCCTCTTTGAACAACTCGGAGATGTGTTCTCAGCTGCCGACGATTGCGGACGGCATTGAACCAATCCTGGAGGATCGAAAGGCAAAGGCAATCCCTCCAGATCCCGAACAACCCCTTCACAACTCAGAGTCATTGCAGCAGTTTGGGAACCCGCATCAATGGATTCTGTCTCGTGGGCCAGAGTGAGACTTGAGACCCCATGCAAAAAGTCAATGTTTTGCGGCAAGGCAAAGCGAGCAAATGCAAAAAGGCAAACAGCTAAAAGAGTGAGCTAAGTCTGGCAATGTGGTGACCTCATTCCCCCACCCCCACCCCAAATGAGCTCGCAGTAAATTTGGTGGATCTGCTGAGAATTCAGAAGCAAAATCTGCTGCCAACTTCCATCGATTGCGCAGGACCATTGCCCGTCCGCGAAATCACTCAGGTTTGCTCTTTGGTCCCTGGCAAAATGACCCAACGGTTTGCTAGCCTTTGGGCTGTCATCCTTTCCTCTTAGAAACTGGCGAGAGTAAACTCTGGATAGATCCTCAACGACTGACGGTCATCTTTTCTTGCAAGCGGTGATTGCATAAGTCTCATCATCCACTGTCGCAGGTTTGTCGGATGCCCAAGTAATACGTATGTCAGGGCAAATGTGTATGGCAGACATGATCCAAGACATACTGCTACTGAATCACGGCAGCTTCGAGCACCTGGGAACAAGCAATACCCAGATGTTGCAAGGACACAACATTTGCCACAAAAAGACTATCTGCTAGTTCTTGACGTAAGCCTTCTACAGCCCTATTGACCTTTTCCTTACTTGGCGAACACGAGCAGAATGGATGGCAAACAATCCAGGCTCGAACTAAGTACCGAAAAGATGCAAAGTTAAGACCCTCAACCAGGTCGCCTGCTTGAGGGAGGTATAACATTTGCAGCTGCCATAGTTGGTTTGCTTTTGTTGCCCTTTCAATCGTCTGCTCTCCGGCACGGTTTCAGCCATGGCTGGCAAGCGAGTAGACCCATTTGAACCAAGAAACAGTCCTTTTTGTACACCACGTGAAAAGGCGGCACTACATGTTGCCAGGGACCCTTTTTTTTAAACAAGCTGACACATGAGCTTTGGATGAGTCCTTTCACGGGCACAGGACATGGGCCGAAACAATCTTGAAGAAGAGCGGGTTTCTTCCGCGGCAGTTCAGGCTGCTTTGAAACAACAACTCCAGGGGGCTTTTGCACAGCTGCGTCTACACAAATATTTAGTTCCAACATCAGCACTATTTACCTTGATACTTTCAAGTGACGGTTTCCGCATGTCACCTACAGTGGCGGTCACTGTAAGCACCGTTCTGTTGACGGAGGAACCACTCCCTCAAATAACATACCTGCAATGTAGGACTCTTGACAACAAATACATATAAGGACTAGGCCTGTGTCCCAAACACTGCCCCCGCCGCACAAAGCCCAAAGCCCGCAATCAGAAAGAAACCTTTCGTCCCCGCAAAGCAAGCAGGGCTAACGCATCCATTTGCTGGGGGCTTGCAAATGACAGGAATCCCCTGTGCACATTTGTCCTAAATCGCCGGATTTGGTTCTGGGACCTCACACAAGGCTGTGTTTTGAAGGGTTTTGAAGGCTCGGGCGTCCAAAATTCGGAGGGTCCAGGTGCAGAGGGTCATGAGCCTTGGGAGGTGGAAGGCCTCCAACTTGGGCTGAGTTCTGATCCCCGGCCTAAGTCACTTAGATCTCTTGAAACCTTACCCCAGCGGAAAAGCGGTGCGACAAATTTGGTCCTGAAAGTGCCGAAACATGAGAACCCCTGCACCAAAGTGGTGGCTTCTCAAGACAGGAATCGGCCCCTGAAATGGCAAGTCAGCCAGAGAGCCGGAGGACCCCGAGTGGCGGTCCTCCTTGGACAAGTGGCCCTGGCCCAAAGGGTCCAGCGCCACCTTCCAGGCGATCGCCTCAATCGGTCTCTGCGTCGATGCTCGGGTTTGGGGCAAGCCAAGAGACTCCGTAGGTTTTCCCTTTTTGCCAAGCCCCCCAGTCCCCCCCAATCGTGGATGAACCGATGATACATGTTCTTCTGGCATTCCGTCTCCTTTTTGTGTTCTTGCTATGTGCGTGTCCTTTGGCTTGAGAGTGTTAAAACTCTCAGGAATCACGACTCAAGTCCGAGGTCGCAGCCAAATTCCTGTACTTCTTGGTCAGCATAGCCTGGCGTGTTTAGTTGCCCGGACACCTGCCCAAATCCGATTGGTAGAGCTTAAACCACTAGAGTCATATTTGCCATCTCGCATGCAAACACTGCTGTAAATCGTACATCATGGTGGCCATGTTCGCAGTTGAAGACTCTTGTGCGAGTGGTACAAACTATGTCGAATGGTTCTCAAGAACTCGATGGCCCAGTGGAAAGGGGAACCTTTTTTTTGCTGCGCCATCCAAGCAAAGATCCCTTTCATTCAAAAGGGGAGAAGGCACCCTGCCACTGAATACATGGCATGATAAGATCTGGCTTCATATCCGATGGCAACAGCTGGCCACTGCAAGAAGGAAACACGCATGCACTGGTGGAAGACACTTGCCTGTCATCTCCCATTGCCAAAAAACACTTAAAACTCACCCCGTGCGTCAAACTTGCTCAATGGGACACTATGGACACCTGAACAAAGGCCATGGCAAGCACCGGAGACCCCTGGCTCCTGGATCGACCCCGCAACCTGCGACCTGACGACCTGCGGCATCCGCCTTCAGAGTTGCCAAGGTCTCACAGCCCATGTCCGCCTCGTTTTCCTGGCGCTAACTCTGTTGAAGCGGTGAGAGGGTGGCCTGGGACGCCTATGGTCGTGGCACCTCTGAGGTAAAGGAACGGCACCCCTGCAGCTCATGGAATTGGGTGAGATTCGCGTTCTTTTGGTCCACTTGCTGGAGGACTGGTGGGATATGGCTTGTGGTTGTTTGCTGGGCGTGGACTAGGGTTGCTCAAGGCTCCTGGAGAATTCTATAAGTCTTCGGGAAGCTATTAGCTAATCAGCTAATCAAACCTTGGAAGTTTGCGGCAATTACTCAACTGAGGAAAATCGAGAGGCTTAGGCCCACACTTTCGAGTTAAACCTGGCATCTGAAAGCCGCGTGTGCAGACCTTGTTGGTAGCACCACAGCTGGTGTCACTAGCACATCCCGCGAGGACAACCCCCCTTACCGGTGATCCAAATGATCCATATGCCGCTATGGTAGGTCAAGAAGGGAAAACATCAATCAACAACTCATGCAGGAGAAACTACTCTCGCGGCTTGCCAGAAAAACATCCAGGATGTGCTCCCGACATATGGCAGGCCATCGATGTCGGCCCCCTGTCTGACCCAACTATCCGTCTTGCCTTTTACGGTGGGCTGCCAACGGGCCACATTCCTTGTTTGCTCAAGCCTTGCCTCCAGTTTTGTAAAAGAAGCAGGTGGGCGCTGGCATCATCATGTTCTCGCAGAATCAACAAAAGATTCCAACCATATTGTGGCTGCTTCCTAAAGTGGGCGACCGCTCCAAAAAATGTGTTTCAATCTTACAAAATTTCCAGAATACTACGTTCCGCCCCGACCCACCCCGCACCGGACCGCGGCCCGCCCGCCAATGCAGCAAAGCCTGCCCGCCTGCTGCACTTTGGCCGCCATTTCACTGCGCATCACCTTGCTCTGCGCCTCAGTGATGTTCGATTCGAAAGATGCATTCCATCTCATGGACCAAGGGCTATCGGGGGCCTAGCCCATGATAAGCTTGGGGTAAGCCAAGAATAAGCACATAATGAGGCCTTCTGAAGTGCTTAACAGGGAGTAGGGGGGTAGCCCGCCTTGGAGGTACATGACCATCATCTCCACTTCGGACGAGAATGGCTCTGCGAACTAATCAGGGGCGGCTTTCCGTTCAGTGCGAATTTGATCAATCCATTTTGGGGGCACCGCTCTCATGAGTATGGTGCTCTGAGGTTGGCTTGCAAGGCGGACGTAGGTTTTCTGTGTCCGTGCTTTCCCACGCTCACTTATCTTGTCATTGTCCTACCGAGGGTCTTCCCTGCATGCATCTGCTGGTCAAAGGAATCACGGCAAATCCAAGGTTTAGTTCAGAATAAACATCGAGACTACCTAATTGAGGCGGCCGGGCTGGAAGTTAGGTGGCCCAGTTCCACTTGTTTGGTCCGAAGTCCACAAGCTGGGCTAGAAATAGAATCACTCCAGGGGTCCAAGTGCCCCCGCAAAAAAAAAAAAAAACATCAGGTGAAGGGGGTGGGATTGACACTCGGAGAAGTGCACTTTGGAATCACGAGTCACAGGAAGCCACGGAGAAGCATCAAAAAGCTACTTGCTCATTGAGCCATGATTCACCTTTAATAGTCCTGGGCAACGATTTGGACTCCGGCAGGGGCCCGGATGTTGACAAACTCCAAATTGAGCCCAACCAAAAGCTTCGGAGTAGCTGGAACTATCGGGCTGAGAATGCTGGAGCCTCATGGTCGGCTTAGTTCCCCGTGCCAGGCCATCTTTACTCAAACCAGCAAGCATCTGAACAAGTGACCCGCCACAAAATGCTGGCAATCAACTTTGTGAATGCCAGAGGAAGGTCCGTCCACGTCACAAATTCAACCCTTTGGAATCATCAGAAGTGAGCGGGGACAACTCTCATTCTCCTTTGATACGTGAAGTGGGAACAGGTTGACAAGTACCGTCACCTGAGTATTCCGAAGCGGACTTTGGATGCGGAAGCGAATGATACGTTATTCACAGGATCCCCCCCCCCACCCGCCTAAGCCCTTTTGCATAAGGCCTTACTAGAGTCTTATGTCGGGGAAGGGGGTTGGATCTACCGTTTTGGTTTAAATGTATGTGGACAAGGCCCCTTCTGGGGCCCGTCAAGGAACGAGCAAAAAGCTTGCCATCTGAACCCATGGCTCCACAGGTACATCACTGAGCCCCACGGGAAGCTGTATCACGCTCATCATCAGCAGCAACTCGCCTGTCCTAGAGCTTCCAGTAATTTCACTCGAGTAACGAGTAATTTGCGAGTAGATGTTGTTTGGTTCTAAAATGGTTGCCTACTTAAATGGCAACAGGAAACAACTTTGGGCATTTACAAAGAGAAATAAACTTAGACATCCCAACAACCTTGGAACATATCGTTTCTAACATGACACAATATGTTTACATGCTTCATCAAAACTGAGGGCCGCTGTGAATGGCATCATGTTACCTGTTTTTTCATGGTGAGCCAAAGAAGGGTCCCTGGCCTTGCCGCGCGCCACATGCCAGGCTTTCAAAATGATGGCCCCATTGGGACAGGGGCATGAAATGTTTCCTGAGGTGTCTAGCAGTTTAGGGCTTTTCAGCAAATCATCATGGAAGGGGACGTTTTCAAATTGGTCTTCCAAATCCCCGCTGTCAGCTTCCACGATTGTTGTAGTAGACCCATTGGTTGACACTTAACGTGTCTCCAGGGCCGCCGGGCCCGCGTCCACTTCACAGAGAACATGTTGTCCTGGCTGAGCTACCCCCAAAAACCACGCTGCCGGAAAGCCATGTTTTCTGCGAGACGGACAAGGCTCTTCTCCAAGTGGGGCAACCCCTCCCACCCACAAACCAAAGTAGTTTCCATGTGATTTCCCTGCAAAGCAACTGTTAACAAAGGGTACCGAGCTTCAACAAAAGATGCCCCCTGAGTGGACCCAGAGCTTGCAGTTCCCACCATCTAGGCTGCTTAAATTGTATCCATACTCCCTCTCAAAGGAAGAAACCTTTCGCAACCGCCCTGGAAAGGATGTTGAACAGCTCAGATAGCACCCGGTTACGGGAAAACCTTTGGTGACCTACTATGATGATAAGGAGCGAGAACTCCCTTGAAACGACACAACGCCCAACCAGAGTTGGTCACAAAAAGAGATGCTCATTGCCATGGGAAGCAGAAGCAGATCATCGTTTTACAAAGTCTTGATGGAGCAAGCAAGTCTAAAGGTCACAAGTAGCCCGGAAAATGATGCGTAATCCAGCAGAAAAATGGTACCCCCCCAAGTATCCAACATGGCGCAAACTTCACCCTGGCAGGTGTGACCATTTTGCAAGGCTCACGGCACATATGCACATATCCGCAATCAGAAGCTGGTCCCCTTTCCCCTCCAAAGCTCCTCCACACTGTGATTCGCGTAGAACAAATCGGAGAACGGAACAACTGGCCCAATAATCGGCACAACCATGCTTTGAAGAAATCATCAACCCCCTCAATGCATGAAATGGGGGGATGTTGGGTATTTGTCGACTGACAACTAACTCTGCTTGCTCAAAACCTGAGCCAAGCTGGTAGGCAACTGCCCACCCGCCACGCGCTTTGGGGGGCAAGCTGATGAATCAGAGGCTTTCCCAAAACGTGGGTCTTTCCCGCCCCCCCCCCATCGCGGTGACTAAAACAGCGAACATCTCTAGCATTTCAACCACAAACTGTCAAAAGGTCTGGACCGCTTCTTATCATCCGTCTTGCTTCCGGTGAAACCATGCCTTTAGGTGACCAGTTGGGAAACCCACCAAAATAAGACCTAAAGAAAGAAAGTCCACCAACTATATGCAAATATCAACTCAACAAATTAGAAAACACTGGCTCCACTGGAACTACAAGCTTCTTCTGTTGATCAGAATTTGCTGAAGACGCCTTCGGGCTTCAATTTCCTGGCATCTATTGCCAGTGCGTTCAATGATTGCTCACCCACAGTCACCCACAGCTGCCCTCCTAGTCCGCGGTTACTCGGGCTACCTCCCCGGATCATTGAATGAGAAATGGACCCCCAGAACCGTCAAAACCTGGTGATTTTGGTCACAAACCAAGACCCTTTGTGAGGTTATGATCCAATTTGTTCAGAATAGACCGCTGGACTACTTGTGTTGGTTCAGTCGGCTTTGGATCTAGTTGAAGGAAGGGTCACCTCTCCGGGAGGGATTCCTCCTCCTAAGCAGGAATCCAAAGTAGGAACAAAAGAAGGGAAGCCACCACTTGGGCATGTCTTATTTGGTGATACCCTGTCGAGGGTTGGTTAAAAGGGAATGCAAAGAAAACACCCCTTCTGGGTTCCCCTAGTTGCACCCAGGGGTTGCTTCAAAGACCTTGTCACAAGAGTGGAGGCTTGGCCCCTGTCAAGGGGAAGACCAAGGAAACCCATCCCCAAGCGTGCATATATGTATATATTAAGATACGAATATATAGATAACGTGTATATATATGTTTATATATATATGTGTATGATATGAATATGTATATATATATATATATATATATTAATATATATATATATATATCCCCATGTGCTTGGTTATCATCTGATATCCAGGGTACGGAGCATTGCAGCTTCAGTGTTGAGCCATGCTGGCATCATGGACTAGCAGAGCCTTCCGGAACCCTAACCAAGAACCAACAACTGCGCCGAAAACAGAGACAAACCCACAAAGCTTTCAGCTGGGGTCAAAAAAGGGGCTCGGAACCCTCAAATCAGTGGATCGGTCAGAAAAAGCTTATTTATGTTTTTGACCACCAAATGGTCCAACTTCCAAAAGGCTCGAGTCCAACCCCCAAAAAACGCGACCTGGCGCTCGTCGAAGGTCAGCTCCAAGGGGTTGGGCTTCTCCCCCTTCTGCGCCTTCGATCGCTGCCGCTGGGGTCGGTGGGTGGGGTGCTCCTTTCGTCCTCGCCAGTTGCCCCTGCAAGTCTCCAAAGGATTCCATTCCTCTGTTCGTCTTTCTTCAGGGATGCCTCAGTTGGTTTCATTTGAGTGAAATATCCACGGATCATATACATTTGCCGCTATACTGCAAAATCAAAGGGAACAGCTATTCACTTGGCGGCTACGCTTTGTTTGCAATGCAAGGATAAGCACATGAACGCAGGTCGACCATGACACAACGAGCAAATGAGCCAGACTGGAGGTTCCCAAGCGCTGACTCACTGCAGGTTCAGTGGCACCCTCTACAGCCCTTCTTCTTTCGTAGAAATGGTCCACCAAAGGAAAACCGCTTGGTGCGTCGCTTTCTCCGTAGGTCTTGTGTTTGATGAGTCCTCCTTGAAACTTGCTATGACGGCATCTGAAAATTCTGGGAAGGGACCACAATACCAAACTGTTGGTGCACAAAAACAAAGACTTTGATTGTAGCTAATCAGTTCAATTGCCCAGAACTTGACCTGCTTCGTTTACGGCTCCTTTTCCCTCTTCTCAGGAGGCAGTGGGAGGCGATTGAACAACTTCCATCTCAGGCAACAGCCGGCAGCTGTCAACAGAGCCAGTTTTACCCTTCCATCTTCGGCGGGGGAAACAAACAACAAAACATCCGCTGCAATTGACGTCCCAGACCTCCACGATCATGTCTTGGTCCCTGCGGGCGTAGGCTTCGAAGGCCGCCAGGTCGAACCTGAGCCATCGGATTTTTACGACTCGGGGCTTCCTCGAAATGGGTGTCTTTCCCTTCTTGGTCTCCCTTTAAAAAAACACCCCACGGACACCCCTCAAAAACGACACGCATAAAGACAAGGAGCCATGGCTGCTGGTGGTGCCTGGCTACTACTTGGTATAGGGGGTAGCTGGAGCGATTGGGTGAGCGAGCCAGGGCCAAAATATGGCTGTGTCGGTGATGGATCCAACTCTGGTTCTGTGGTTGCAACCTAGACGGTGCCCCAGGAGTTTCGAGAGTTGCCCATGTCCCATGGACCAGAACCTGGACTACAGCCAAATTTGAGCGAACCAAAGCCCTAGTGATGCCACTGCAACCAAGTCATTCAAGACAATCCACATGATTCCCCGGGATCGATTGCTGGCAAAGGGACTCATTGGGAGTGGCAGATATACAGCGATGCCCAGTGGTGCACCGGCACTCAAAGATGGTTTGAATAAGCCGTTCTTGCTACAGCTGGGGTCTTGTTAACGCAATTAATTTAATTTGGGCAATCGTGTCGGGCCCTTTTCTTACCTCCAAGATCTTTGGACTGGGCAGCAACTACCGCCAAAGCGCTTCTCGATTAAAAAAAACCCGATTGGTTGTTGAGGCTTTAAAGTGGAGCCTGGGTTTGGTCACTGGAATTCGCAGGGGGCCTACGCAGACGCGGGCTTGCCGCAAGCCGGTGCATCTGCGCCGCTCAGAACAGGTACAGCGCAACACGTAAGGGTTGGCGAGCATTTGTAAAAGTTATCACGGCTACTAAACGCGTGTCCGACCAGCTCGGCATCTGAACCAGCTCAAGTTTTGCGCTGACTCCGCTGGCTAGATGGTCGTAGCTCGAACTTCCGAAGCCCCCGTAGACTCAAGTAGCGGCGGGTTCAGAAGTTTGGCAAGCCCAACAGGCCTTTCCTCAATCTGAAAAGCAAATCAAACTTTGGCATGAAATTCTTTTGAACTTCTGACCGCTAAGTCAAACACATTTTGATCTCTGACTGTTGTAGGCTGACGCAGAAGCAGTAAAATGCGAAAGTGCTTCTAGTTCTCTTGTTTTGGTTCTGTAACATTGACCAAACGACTCCGTCCGCTGCTCGGCGCAACGATGGGTCTTCACCCCGAAACAGGGTTTGCGTGTCACAGGGCTGCGGTCGAGATCTGTGCTCGGACTTGCGCAGTTCGAGAGCTTGCGTCCTTGCGCAAAGAAAAATCACAACTGATCCGGCTAAGAGCGCAGCTGCCCGCTGCGACTTTGCGGAGATTGGGTTGGTCAATGGCGCCGTGGGCAAGAGGCTTGCCCCTGCCACGCTTGTTCACCGGTGCTGATGCTGCGCCCTTGCTCGGCGCTTGCTGGGCTTGCGTGCGCGCACCAGACCCTGGCCCTTCATTGTTGCGCTGCAAGTCGGGGGCGTGGGAGGCATTGCGCCTGACAAAATGGAGGCTGTGAAGATCTGCGCTTCTTACAGGGCGTGGAAGGATTTGACGCTAGGCATTGAGCTTACAGCTTTGAGACAGCTTAAGTGAAGCTGAAGCGCGCAATTAAATCAGGGGCAGGGCTTCCCCTCGCAGTGTTCCCAACTGTGAGGGGCTGTTTCCTGACTCTTTCTGTAAATTAAATTAATTGCCTCATGCTAGTGCTGAGAATCCGAGTTTGGCCAGGGCTGCCCCTCACAGTTCCGGACCGGTCCGGAAGTGTGAGGGGCAGTTCCTGGACCCTTCCTGGCATGTCTGAGAAAGGCTCCGGCGTTTGTTCATTGTCTCAGACACGCCGGAAAAGGTCAGAAACAGCCTCTCACACCTCCGGACCGGTCCGGAACTGTGAGGGGAAGCCCTGGCCAAACTTGGGTTCTCAGCGCTAGCATGAGATAGGCGCAAGTAATTTAATTTTCAGAAAAAATCCGGGGACAGCCCCTCACAGTCCGGAACTGTGAGAGAAGCCCTGCCCGAGTTAGGCGAGCAAGAGACAGGCGCAACTAGTTAGTTTAATTGCGTGCTTCGGGTTCAACTAAGCTGTCCGTAAAATCGTTGCCTGGCGTCACTTCCTTCCACGCCATGTGAGAAGCGCAAATGCTTCGCAGCCCTGGCAGTCAACGGCGCGCCGGTCAAAGAAGCTTTGTGCGCTTGTTCACCGGCCCTGACGCTGAGCAGCGCTCGTCGTGCCCTCCGTCGGCGCTTGCTGGGCCTGGGGACGGAACAGGCCTTGGCCCTGTTCGTTGTCGCCCAATCCCCGCAAAGTAGCGGCAGGCAGCTGCGCTCTCAGCCGGGTCAGTTGCAATGTCTTTTGACATGCATTCACGCACGCTTTTCAACACTGAACTTCTCCCCGCACAAGGTCGCAAGCGCTAACTTTGCAAGCTCCTGGGCGCAAGCAATCCCCGTTTTGGGGCACGAAGACTTGTAGTTGCGCCGACCAGCGGGCGGAGGACATCTTTGTCTACTCCTTTGCATTTTGCTTGACACGTGGACGTGCCACACAACTGCGCCCAAAATAATTGAACGCACTTTCCCAACTCGCTGCTTCCAGCAAGGTTTTATGTTCAGTCACAAGTTCAAGAAAACCTGGACTGACGCCAATGTTGGACTCTCCAAACTTCTGAACCCATCAAGCTGGTTCGGGCAAACTTGACTTAACAAAAGTCTTTGGCTGTTCGTAGGAGGCACGAAAATTGTGCTGGTTCAGACAGCGCCTGCCGAGCAGTTCCAACTTGCTGATCAGCCTGCCGTCGCAATCGTAGCCAATATAATTTAGAACAGCTCACTAGCTCCAACACTGAGCGCTGAGCAGTCGCGCCAGCTGGGCAAGCCCGCATCTCTGTAGGGAGTTCCATGGCAGATCAAAGTAGGTTCTGCGGGCTTTCAGGCGCGCCGCGGATTGCTGCGACATTCTTACCCGCCGTTCTGCGAGCGAACCCCGTGACCGCGTGGGCTGCTTTCCCCAGGCTTTTTTAAAACCGTTGCGGCTGTTCTTGCCTAGCGCAAAGACCCATAAGACAAACACAAGGGCTCGACGCGATTGCCCCAAATTAAATTAATTGCGCTAACAAGACCTTACAAGCTGCATGCCGCTAGAATGGCAAGTTGCAAGGCACTATGACTGACATTACAGTCATTGGCAGCCACATGTCTCAGCTTTACGCCCTTTTCCATTTTGGGGTGATCCAAAGACCCAGTCGCAAGACACTTGGTCGGAAAAGGACACCAGGGCTACTTTGCGCCAAAAAGGGGGTCGGCTGAGTCTCGGAGCAATCCTGTTTAGTTCTTCCTTCTTCA
Organism: Effrenium voratum; assembly: GCA_963377175.1. Lineage (NCBI taxonomy): Eukaryota > Dinophyceae > Suessiales > Symbiodiniaceae > Effrenium > Effrenium voratum. The sequence goes on along the minus strand of CAUJNA010003461.1, from coordinate 487,076 downwards.
GTAAGGAGCAAAATCCCCCCCCCCCCCCACCCCACCCACCAGAGAGGTTCTAGGACACTTCTAAGAATCCGTTCTGAGAAGGTTCTAAGAACTATACCTTTCTTGTGGGGGGGCCTTAGGCTCTACTCAGGCGGGATCATGCTTTATTTCGGCCCTCCGTCAGCACAGCCACCAAACTCCCAGTGGATGTTTGAAGCATGACTTCCTTGCTTCAGTGGGGGTTGTTTCTGTACTTTGTGCAATATGTGTAATCTTCGGATGCCTACTAGCAAGTTTTTCTCTGATTACACACACAAACACACGCGTGCCATCCGACTTTGTCCTCATTCCCTGTGCCCCACAGCACTATTGCGAAGTGTCCATTTGTTGGAAGCCTAAAGCTGCCTTTTAGATGCCGAATACTGATCCGCTATTCCTTCGGTCTATGTGGGGCAAACTACTATCTCTGAAAGAAGGGACCCCCCCTTTGACAGGACCTTCATCACGGCTAAATAGTTTGTTTTATCCCTGATCGCTGAGCTCATTCGTGCAGAATGGCCACTGGGCCACTGGGTTTCCGGGCTCTCGCAGCGACATCTTTTTGAACTGCTTCTGGCGCATGGGGTCGTCCTAAGATGCGAAGCCGAAAACAGAGTCAAGGGTTCCTGAAACATAAGAAAGCAGGTTGTTCATGTTTGTGACAAAAACAACTCAGAAGCACGTTTAGCAGGCATCATGTCTCTGCTTAGATATTTGACTGCACGTATTATATATCATGTGTATGTGTGTGTGTGTGCATGCTAATTATTGGACGCAAATCAGGCCAAACATGCTGCCGGCATCTCATCTACACGACTCAAGAACGCAAACACATGATCCAGCTTCTACATCAAGCACACGTCCCGCAAATGTGCGTAAAACCGGTTTCCATTTGACCGTGCTCAGTTGAACATGAAATAGACCTCCTCATGGGTGTCCCTGAACACAATCGAATCCCAAGGCAACTAAAAGGGCAGGCAACGCAAAGCCAATGGACACAAAGCGAATAGGAAAAGCGAGCTTGTTTTTTTTGTTTTTCAATCTGGAGGTTCTGTTGGCCGTCAAAACGAGCTGGACCCTGTGCGAACGCTACGTTTTGAGGAGGCCTGCTTTAGTTTTGACACAAACCCAAGTGAGAACTTGTGTAGGCCTCCTCGGCATCATATTTGTTGTCATGCCTGCTTGAGACTGCAGGAAACGTCGGCACGGCAACCATGTGCTTGCCCATACCGCTGTGCTAGACCTTGTCAATACATCTCTGGTGCTCAAGTCGGGAGGTGCTTGGGGCTCCCCATCCAGCCTCGGGGAACCAAGGTGCAAGACCTCCCAGCTGGAGTTGGGGCCCAGACCAGTAAGTCATGGAAAAGCTGGACCTAAGCGACTGAGAAGTGCACGTCTCGGGTGTCTTGCTGGGCCCCTTGAAGCTTCAAAGGCTCAGCATGACAATAGGCTTCCAAAGACTCATTTCAATGTTTCAACGTTGATCGCTCATTCGAGCAGGTCCTAGGCTCCATATTTTTGGACCGGAAAACGGAATCCTGCACTTGGAAGGTGGTGCATTCTGTCACGTTTCATTCATCCCAACTGGTGCCTGGCATGGGCTTTGTCCATAGGGCTCCACAGTCATTGCTCGATTGGATGGCAGTCTCGCCCTGTGCATCTGCCCAAGAGGATCAAGAGGATTTAACGTGTGGAGGGACAGGGGCTGGAGTCACAGTGTCCAGATCATGTGCCCTGTTTGGGGCGGGACAACCAATCAACGTGAAATCACGTCACGGGGCATGCTTGTGGTGGAGCGGAGAAGTTCCCCAAATGAACGGCACAGAGCTTCTCCTTGTCTTTGCTTCCTCTGCCATTCCCGAGCCTCTCCCTCGCCTGCTGAGTTCCAGCGCCCACAGGAAGACACTCTCCAAGAAAAGGATCATTCATGGGGAAGGCGCGTGCTGTTCGGGCGAGCTTCGCATAGGTTCACACACGTCCTTCCTGAATTCATAGGATCTCAATCCAAGCCTCTTGCGGCATCACTGGCTTCTGAGGGGGCTCTGCGTAGCTTCAGCCTTTTTCCCGACCCCCAAAGGAATCTTTTCCAAAATTATGTATACATAATTTCTGGTATGTCAAAGGTTTTCGAGGACATCAAGTTTCAGATTCTTCATTTGTTTGGCACTGAGCTTGGCCAAGTGATCGCCTGCGGTTTCGTCTCTAGTCCAACCTGTCCAACGGCATTTATCAAAGACGGATTGGTATGCTAGAACTTGTAGTTGTGCTCTCTTCCATGTTTCTGCTCTTTTCCACAAGAGCCCACTGTAGTGTTTTCCTTGAATTATCTCAAATGTCACAAAAAGAAACACGAAGACAACAAGACACATCAAGGGGTACCCAATACAGCGTAAAGCATTCCGAGTGATTGATAGTACGAGAGAGGCTATTGACGGATGAAGACAAGCAGTAGCGAACCTCAAGAATCCCTCGGTGCACGTACACATGGACCACGCTCGTCACGGAGTGAATTGCTGCAGCTCCGCTGCCGAGTTGCCTCCCCAATTTCCAGAGAAGCGAATTGCTCTGCGTAGCAGATCGGACACAACACAAGTCATTTCATGGCCCACCCCAGGGTTCATCAAGAACAATATGCTCCGGTTCTGTTTAATGTAGTCCATCCAGAAAATCGTTAACAAAACCACACACTTGAAGGCCAACACACAAAAAAGGGGAACAGGAGCTGGCTTAGGGTAAGCAGATCATTGGCCAAGCCAGTAGCGGAATGGTTTTTCAAATCGTAAGCCCATGGAAGGAACGGCAACGGCTTGCCCGCTCAAATGTTGAGTGTGTTTTTCACGTGCGAGTTTGGAGCGTTTCCCGTTCATCCGACCCCATCGGCGCACCCTATCCATGGCCAAAGTAAAGTGGAGGTCGCTCCAAGAAATGCCAGTCAGCAGTGCACCAAGTTTGTTCAAAGGAGTTGCAGAGTCCAATCCAAATAACATTCTTCCATGGGCGGTTTTTGCTTGGGATGGGTCCATGCTATTTTTTTGGGAGAGTAAGGTGAAGGAAAACGACCCGACCTTCCTGACTTCGCGACTTCGCAGGAAAGCAATTTCCTCGAGAAGGAATCGTAGGGTAGGGTAGGGGATCCCGATGTCCTGATTTAAGGACAGGACCAAGTCGCCCTCCACACCGTCTGCGCTGCACCTGGGAACCCACAAAACCCAGAGTACAATTCCAACAGACGAGAGAAATTGAAGGAATCAACCCAAGTCTTTGCTGCATCATTGTGGACCTCTAGCACGTGCCGCTTCTAATTCGAGTTCGTGGCAGGAGTTAAAGGCAACAAAAACAAGCTCGATTTCATGTGAGTCATACTCAAACAACCAGGTACTAAAGGGCTGTATGTCGAGAATCAGAAGGGCGGATGTCCGCAATACTTTCATTTACCCGAATCCGATTTGGTTGTGTATCATGTGTTTCTAACAGTACTAGTAACACAGGCTCTGAACTTTCCGGAACTCTGCAGCTTCGCAAGAGTCCAGTGTGCAGCTGCCCGAGGGGCCCCTGATTGCTGAGGCACATCAACAGACATATGCCAAGCCAGGTGCAACCACGGACCCTAGGAAAAGGCTTTGTCGGAAGCCAAGCATGAAAAAAGGCAACACGGGAACTAGATGCCAATAACGGAGCACGTCACGGCCATAGGAGGCACTGACCTAAGCTGTGCCCATGGAGTCGCAGAGTCTGAGACTAGTCTGAGGGCGCGGCTGCTTCACGAAAGCTGCCTGATCAACGGGGAGCAAACAAAGCCCTGCATCGAATCACAAACCCACCCAACCACTACTGCCACAACAACTCAATTCAGAATCACAACAAGGCAGGCACCACCATCAGCACAATCAGCGCCAGCATGTTAGCATAGTGGCAACACTGATTGTAGTAATAGTACGTAATAGTCATGACGACGAGTATACGGTACTCAGAATTCATCAATCCTGCCTCCTTCTCCTCCTCCTCTTTCTCCTCCTCCCCCTCCTCCTTATCCTAATCCCCTCATCCTAATCAGCCTCATCCTCCTCCACCTCCTCCGCCTCCTCCTCATCCTCCTCATCCTCCTCCGACTGCATCAGAATCGTCACTATTTTCATCCTCAGCAGCGCCGCCGTCGTCGTCGTCATCGTCGTCGTCGTCGCCGTCGTGGTGGTCGACATCATCAAAAGAGCTGCTTTTGAACGGGGGTCTGCGTTGGAATTGGAAGCTGCTCGCTTTTCGGCAGGCTGGCCGACAAGCTTTAATCATCATCATCATCATCATCATCATCATCATCATCATCATTATCATCAGGTTCATCTTACCAACAACAGCAAACGGCAGCTGTCTCGAGTGAATGTCGAAACCCAGCACCCAGAAGCCCAGAATGACAGTAGTTCTCACTGAGTCAAGCAAGCCAAACAGAAACGATACTCGCCCCTCGGCTTCAAACAACAAAAGTGCCCCAAAGGCCCTGGCATCAGGGTAGACATTTGGTCCCTGGAAAAGGAACACAAAAGGACCCAATACTAGTGTCGGGTAGCAGTTGGGACATGGGGAGGCAGTTCACCTTTTCACAATTATTCCACACCCTGCTGAAAAAAGACACGGGGAGGCAATACAGACATGTTGCTTTCGACGCGCAAGGAATATTAGTTTATGTCTAGGTGGCAATACTACAACACATCTAACATCTAAACCAGTACGAAGCAGTACTGGACGAGTGCAAAGCAAGTGTGCTAAGCAGTACTTGCTGAGAGACTACTTGAGTAGGCCCAACTCCAATTAGTTGTTCGGCTTCTCCCTATTGACCCCCAATTTGTTTTGGGGGGGGCTTTACTAATCACTGCCCGTTTTTGCTTTGAGGTTCAGAGCAACCCATGCCTCGTCAATCAGGGTGAGGCCCGTTGGGTCAAAGCCTTGCTGCCTCGGGACGGGCTGGGAGGCTCGCTCCGACTGGAACACGGCCGAAACAAGCCGGGCCTCCAAACCCAACGTGCAAAACGGGGCCGTCTGCTTTCCATTTCAAACACTCCCTGGAACGGGTAACAAAAACTACACAAATCCTTGGAAGTCAACAATCTAGCAGCTGCAAGTTGGCTTTTGGTTTTGGCTCGAGTCTTGCCAATGCTCCGCCAAATGGGCATTGACAAGTTTCAAAGCGTCCCCTGGTGTTCAGTCTTCCTAGTAGATTTGGCTGGTACTCCCTGTGCCCTAGGGTCAACCTTGGACAAGTGGTAGTACTGTCGGACTATGTCAAAGGGATCTTCTTTGAGAAGCGTTGGCTTCTTTTGCTTTTCTCATGTCCTTGAATTTAGCAAGACGGCCTTACATGGCACCTGCCAGCCATTCATCAGTGTTTCGTAGCGATTCTGTCGTGGACGGAGCCCTGGTTGTCAAAAGGAGACCATGCTATCCCAGATTTGCACGCGAAAAGCTGTCCACGATCGCTTGGAGGGTCAAATAGTTTATGATTCAAGCCACTCAAAAATCAGCAGGGGTGTCCTTTTTAAAGTGGAAGACTGATCCAGCTTCGTGAGATTCCTCAAGAATAGCATCCTGTGATTGTCCTCTGGGGTTGCCAGCTGTTGATTTATGCTACAACTTGACCTTGAAAGCAGTTAGCGAACAACAAAGCCGACTGACACTGGTGTAGCGACCTCGCATGCCCTCACTTGTGAACCTTGTCTTTTTGCAAAGGAATGATGGGTACCCTTCACTGCACATTACGGAGAAAAATGCACATCGGCCCTCCAAACCATGCCCGCACGGCAAGCCAGTCATCGGCAAATCGCGCCAAATGCCGGGGGAGTCTTTGAAGGGGCGGTTTGTAGGATCTCTGAAAAAGAGATGAAGGCAAAGGCCCGAGTTCCTTGCCTCCGAACAACGAACTACGTGTTCCTTTGACACGTCTCCTTTGAAAGGCAAGCAATGGTTGTGAAGGGCTGAACACCCCCAATGGGTCCCTGAATGTCCCTGAGGAGCACAAGTGGCCCACCCAAAGATTCCAACCACGTGGCCACGTCTACCGAAAGGATCGAGTCTCGAGTTGAAAGGTCCCGGCCAGGCAAGCAGCATGTTCCCGTACCTGCGCGGATGGGCGAGCTCGTGGGTCAAGTTGGGGGCTCAAGGCAGGATGGGTGTGAATTTTGAGTGGGGCCCTTTGGCATGCGGGTTTACGTTCACCCCCTTGCTTGAAGGTGGTTCTCTTCAAAAAGACTAAAGAGGCTGCATTAGGCAGTTACAAGCTATTTCTTTATGTCAGTTTCACCGTTGTGTTTTACATATGACAGAGTTTTCAACAGACTACTATCACGGTGTCCCAACACAGTTGCCTGTGGCTTCACTGGCCGTGGGTCAGGAACCAAGCAATGACCATCCCCTTTTTGAAGATCGCCAGGGGGATCGCCATCGAGTCAGCACCCGAGCAAGCGTCTGGCTTGCAAAGCCACATTTGGTTGCCAAAAGTGGGTGGGTTCAGAGCTCATCTTCCGTGCTACGTTTCAACACAAACCCAAAACCGAGGGACGGGACAAGAGGTTGCGATTAAAACTTGCCCCTTCTTTTTATCCTTGGGGGCAACCCCCCCAAAAAGGTCGGGTGAGCCCACTTTAGCCCGGGCACTTGTCCGAGAGCTGGTTCCTGAAGCCCTGCATCCTGAGCCACGAGAGCTGGCGTTTCTCAACCCGCACTTGGCGAGTACTCTTTTGCGGTTTGGCGGAACCCCGAAAACCATGAACACAGTGTACAGTAATGTGGAACCTGCAGGGAATGTGCAGGGAATGCCAAGGGACGAAGCCTGTCATGTTCGTTTGTACAGTACTGCCGGTCACCGATTAATCGAAGGGCAATTTCGAGAATGCTGTTCAACGGTATGCAGTCTCGGGAAAGCAAAAAGCCTTACTAGTCAATACGAGAAGTCTGATTTCCCTCAGGAAAGAAAGGTGTCGCCAAATTCCCAAAATCTTCACCGACCCTGAGCTTCAGATTTGAAACCTGTTGGGTCTACGGCCCCCTTGGGTTCCATTCTTTAATTTGATTTGCTGGGGACAGGTTGCACCCGCAAAGGCCGGGGAAGTTCACCGCGCTTGAGATACAAGGTGGATAACCAAAAAACAGACACGTCCCGGTGGATCCCGGCGGTGGAGACCATCAGGTTGCTGCTCCCTCAAGTTGTAGATGTTTAAATCTCAAGCTGGACGAATACCTCAGAATACCTCGATGCAAACAGAGCCTCGGCGAAGCTTCATGGGATCCACAAGTCCTGTGGCTCTGGCCAGCCAAGGAGCACGATGCTGCAATCTGACGTGGTTGCTGGAGATTCCGTCGATTCCGCAAAACTGGCCATGCACTATAGGGGGGTCCACTTTGATTCCCCACTCTTCCGAAGAAGCCAACACCACACTTTTTCAGATGCCCTGCAAAATCATCCCTTTTTGATTGTTAAAAGTAAAAATGAAGGACACAGGCAAGGGCAAACAGGGTTAGTTTATATAATAGATGAGTCTGGCAGTGAAAACAACTGCCAAAAAGTAAACTCGTATTCCACTAATACGCACTAGTACGGAACCTGTGGGTTACATGTCAACGTGAGGATAATGAGCCCTGTTTGTGAGCCCCTGAACTAGGGGGAGTTTCCCAGGGAGGTTTAGCCTTTGAGCCCCCTTGTGCTATTGCCAGACTTAGCTAACCTTCTGTTAGACGTTTGCTACCAGGGCTCAATAACCAGAACGGGAGTTTGTGGAATACCATAGCCAACGTAAGTCGTCACAGGACAAGACCCGTGCAATATGAAATTCTAGCCCCCCCCCCGGCCCAAAACAAACACATCAACCAAGGGTTCTGCGTAATGTTGATCCCGAATTAATAACCCCCGGTTTATTAATATGGGGTGTTCCCCTCCAAAAGTGTTGAATCCCCAACAAAACCAGGGACACCCCCACATCAATTCACTGGGGTTGATTAATCCGGGGTCAACATTATTCAACTGGTTTCCCATACCTCCCGCTCCATCCCGAGGCAGCGGCAGCTCGTCGGACTTCCGGTCCAGGTGCCGCAGCCGCAGCACGCCGTCCCGGTCCGCGCCCAGGGCCACCCAGCAGTCCTGCGGATCGGACGAAGCGCAGAAAGGCTGAGGGGGGTGGATCCAAGACATGGGGCAAACGATATTTGACAAAATACCCTTCCTCCAATGGCACCTGCGGGGAGGTACCTGGGAGATGAACTTCCTTTTGAAGGGACCCCCTGTCAGTTGCCATGTTAGTGGGAAGGAGGGTAAGGGGGTTGATCTTTTTGAATCCAAAAGGTAGTTAACAAAATCATACATTGACCGTTGGGAACTCCCATTCCGATGGAAACTCCCGCTCTTGGCGAGTGCTGAGAATAAGGGGATCCAATGCCATTCTTTCTACCCTTGTGGTTTGGTGATTCCAAGGTTAGAATCGAAGCTTTAGGAGGGACCTGGGTTCCCTTCTTGCTCATGGGCTTCCGAAACCCCTCCCAAGGGAACCACCCGGGTTTCCGGACCTGATCGGGGCTTTTCAAGACGGCAGTCTTCCAAAACCCTCCTGTCCACTTCCATGATTGTTAGAAAGAGCATACCCGTTTCCAACAGTTCAGAAGTGAGGAGGGTTTGAGACTCAAACCATCTTCAAAGGCCTCCTGACCACTTTCATTTTCATGTCTGTCGGAAAGAGGGCAAAAGCTCCCTAGTCTCTTCAGTTTCTCACATTGACTCAAATCTGTCTCAAAAAGCCCACCACTGCGAATCAGTCGCCATTTGGCCTTTGGTCCCTTTTTTGAATTGACTCGCCACATATGAGTGATGATCTCAATTGCTGTCGTTCTCTCTTGACGTTGTTACAGGTTCCGCGAAACCTCCGCGCGCCTTCCGCATGCCCAAGGGTAGCTTTCGCAAGCCTTGTCCGCTTGGAAATGCTTCCGCGGGCTTCCGCACACGTTGTTGAGCCTTCTGCCTGTGCTTCCGCGCGCACATGTGCGGTTTGGGCGGCGGGTCGGCGAGTGTGTCTGCGTTGCTTGCAAGATTCCAATGGTCTTCCAGCACAGCCAACCGCTGCCCTGAAGGGGAGGGCTTCCGTGGCGCTTCCGCACACCTTCCGCACAAATCCCGGGTAGTCTTGGTGACTGCCAGGCCTTTGCGCAATGTTGCGACTTGCTTGTTTCTTTCTTTTCTCTTCTGGCCCTCGGCCTTTGAGTCGGGGTTGACTCAGCCTCACCCATTTCAATTGTAGTCTCTAGCCTGTTCGAATCAATGGGGCCTAATCACAATCGGCAATCCGCGTAGCCCTTGTTCTGGTTGGCAATCGTATTAATCTGCAATCCACGCTGCAAAGTGTAATTCGAAACCGTATGCTGGAGCATTGAAAACCCGCATGCAACCCAGAATCCGTAATCCGGATTAAGCGCAACAGCCTGCCTGGAAAGCGAGGTCAACAAATAAACCGTGAACCCGCCTTCATGTTGCCCATGAACCCAATCTGGCGCATGCGGTCGCAGAACTCCTCGCAGCCCAACAGCGCGAACTCGAACGTCGGGATCATTCGGCAGTATTGAAAATTAAGGAACTCCTTGGTTGGTGTGGTGTCCGAAGGCAAAGGGACACCATTCGAACATAAGACCCCTGATTTCAAACTAGAAAGCACCTGTTGCAAACTGCTCTCTCTGAGGGACTGTGCCCGAAAGGCTGATGCCATACCCGTTGGACAATTTGACTCGCAGACTGTCAGAAGCGACTGACTTGGCAACCGCGGCTGTTGCACGGCTCCTACCCATCCCCTTTTTCGTGGTTGATTTTAAAGGGAAAAAAGGAGCACGGGGCCAGGTGAGCCGAGAAAACAACAATCGCCAACGGGTCGTGGCCCTCCGAAAGCAGGCACGGACAAACTGATTATGACTCAAGTCCCTTCCGCGCTGTGCCCTTGGTTTACACGCCAGCTTTTTGTTTGCAAAGGCATTTTACCAGAAAACGCCGCAGCAAGTAGCCGATCGCCTACCGCAATGATAAATGGACTCACCGGCGTAGGTGGCCACTTAGAGAGTCCAACTTTATGCTTGGCACACGTGAACTCACTAGGATCGCGGGGGGTTGGGCCTGTCAATCCCCAGCCATGTGAGTATCCAGCGCTTCTAGCTCCCACCAGTGATTTGGAAGTTCTTGTCCTGGGCCTTCGTTCACCCAAGGACTTTCTCCTCGGGCCTTGGCAAATTTTATCGAGTGACCCTGAGTCGTACCGTACCCGATGAAGGAATCTGCTTCAAACCTTGTCGCAAGAAACCACATGCGGGATCCAAAGGAATCTACCCCAACACCTCGAGGAACCTTTGAGCTTAAGGCCGAATGTCTTTTTGCGGACTGACTCTCTTCCAGCTATTCTAAGTGGCTACATAACTACTAAAACATGACTATCTCATGCATGACGAGGCAACTTGATTCTAGTTCTTCGGGCCCTTCTGAGATACATACCATAGTCACTTGACACCTTCTGACAAGGAACCACATTTGAGTCTAAAGCCGCCTCTATCTATACGAGTACGTTTTGTCGACCCTTATCACCTTGGTTCAAAGGGAAACCAAAAGGAACAAGCATTTAAATTTGAGGATCCAAAATCCCTGCTTGACACATGAGGAAACCTCTTTGTACCCCCAGATGCTCAGTGGCCATGGGAAAAAAGGGCATCCTTTTGGTTGGTCGACTTTGAAGAAACACCCTTCCCAAATAAAACGGAAAAGAAAGGGCACCACTGGGCAGCTGGGTACCTCTCTGTTTGGCCGCAACGATCCTGGAACCCGATCTTCCCAGAATCGAAGGGGTCGAAGACCTGGCGAGACACCGGGGCACCGTCGTTTCGGTCCGATTCAGAACCCCGGCTGCTGCGGAAATGAAGCAGCAAAGCACACAAGTCCCGAAGAAACGAGACATGCAACGAGCAACGAAGCACAGGCCCAAAAAGAACACTTAAGCACCAAAAGCCAAGCACCAGTCGCAAGAGCAACTTGGTATACCAAACGTCCAACCTCGCAAGTCCAAACACCTTGACACACCCCGACCTCAAGCCAGCCAGTCGAAATTGGCCCAGGTTCCTAAGCCACATGCCCAATTCCACGCCCACTTCAAGCCCTCCCTCTCCAGCCACCTCCGAACTGCCGAAGCCCTTGTGCCACACTCACATTACCACCGAACCCCCAAGAGGGATCTGCAATTTGGGTTGATTGTGTGGGTTGATTGTTGTTTGACGGGATCTGGGGGTCGGGTGTTTGAAAATGCTTTCGCTTCAGGGGTGGATGGTTTGAACGTGTTCTGCCGGTGTCTCCTGCCCCCTTTAATGAAGAACTAGTGGGTAAAATCCCCAGTTCGCCAATTGAGTTGAGGGGATTTGAGCCGTAGTTCGAGCGAAGGGGTTGTGCGTACGCTCACCCATTCGTAGTTCGAACAAAATTGGGTGGTTCTCTTTCCTTTGCTGGTAGCCTGACTTGCGGAGGGGTGGGAATGATTCCGGTTACCAACATGGAACCTTACTGGCGATCCCTAGGCATCCTACACCATGTACCAGAAAAAAGGCTATCCTGAGCTGTTTGGTTCAAGGAGTTCTCAACACTTCGGCGCCTCCTTCCAGGCCATTCGCATGGAGCCATATTTCAGGCCCAGCTGCAGCCTCAGCGGCTCCGTTTGAACGGCGTTTCAACTGTCAGATCGACCTTTTGGCCGCCACTTTGGTTGCGGAAAAGGCAGGGACCGTCTAAAGGAGGCTCTCTACACTGGAAGGCCAACTTGATGTTCAAGGGAAAAGTGGGTCAACCGGCAAACCTGAAGCGCACATCGACATTTAGGAAACCACCCCATGTTGAGGGGTTGGGATTTGCCAGGGTCAACTAAGTGGAGTTCAGGCGCGGGAAATCGGAATCGCTTTGAGGGGCCAACACTTAGTCTAAAAAGGCAGTGTGCAAGCAGACCGCATGGCTCCTATGTTCCCAGCTATAAATCTGGCTATACATCTGGCCTTCACGAAACCTTAGCGGCTATCTTGGATGAATCAGCACCTTCAGATTCCAGTGGGTCATCATCCAGGGGTCCTCTGATTCATACGGTCCAAATCCTAAGTTGACGAAGGAAGGCACAGACCATACGTCCATATTGCGCCCCGCCCCCCCCCCGCGCACTCGTCACAACCTGCTCGAACATGTATATACGCATGTCAAAAATTGGGCAAGGGGGTACCAAATTAGAATTTATAATGTAGTATCTACACATGCTGTGACCGGGAACCATCCTTACAACAGTAGTCTACCATTTGTATCGAATTCCTCATGAGGATCATCATTCGCACACAACCCCAAGCAATCAATCAGTTGTTGCCCAATGGCCAAGGCAAAACATAGGTCCTGTTCTGCTGGGGCACTCAATGGGTTGCCCAAACAAACACACACACACAGACACAAACAAGCAATCTTGGCTTTGGCTGTTTGCAAGGACCCCCCACAGCTGATGCGCAACTGCCCTTCAATCCGCTCACTTAGCTCTAGAGACCGTTCCTCCCGTTTCATCCGCCAAAGTGCCCCAGCATGAAGCCCATTTATGGATCTCTTTTAAGATGTCTCGATGTCTTTGTTTCTGGATGAACCATCCATAGGACCCAGGTTCGGCTTTTGGGGTCACTGAATGTCCAATACTGATTCAGAGCCATATGGGGAGCCACGGCGAGGTCATGGCCCTTGATGCTCCATGGCCCCGAACAGTCACTAATAGTCCTTGTCTTGCTAGTGCGATAGGTAGGGAATGAGGGAATGAACCTGGGGATTCTCTGAAAGGAAACCACCAGTTGGATGGTTTACAGGGTTCATTCCCTCATTCCCCGCCCTATCACGCCAGCAAGCTACGAGTCTGCAACATCTCCCCGTTGATCGGGGGCTCCACGTCAGTGTTGCTTAGATCTGAGCCGCGGGCAATAGCTCCTCCTTGTTCTGCATGCCCAGGTCAGCATCTCAGATGGCTGTGGGTCAAAAATCGGTGCCCAAAATGGAACCCTGGTAAGTGGAAACAAGGACTCAAACCGGTTCCCTAGTGGTTTAATTTTGACCCATACCCAGATGAAACTTGGGAGTTTTGGCTGGGGGATCGCGAGGCCTTCATTCCTTCGTGTGTGTGTGTGTGTTCTTTTGAGGGTACCCATGTCGACTCGTTTAACGAGAGACCAAAAGTGCATGCTGCATTTGGAGTTCCTCAAGGGTGAATGTCATGTACCTGATGTACTGCGAGGTGTACCCCACCGAAGCTATTGCCCCCTTTTCAGCCACCCACCATATATAGGTTTTAGAGTATGGAGCCATTCGTCCTCAACATGCTTCCCCCCCTTAACAATCAACAGGGTGGGTTCAACGCCTGCAGCGGGGTACTGTACCCCGGAGATCATAGGCCCCTTAGCCATCGGATTCCCATGAGGACATGGCCAAGGGTCAAAACCCAAATCGTACCCCCAGTGAACATCAACCAATCCACTAAAATAGGTTCTAAAATGGGTGGTGAAGTCTCCTACCAACCAAAATGGGATCCCAAAAAGGTTTTGACAACCACAGCCACATTTCTCATAACGTCACCCTGGGCTTCCGGCTGAGCTTCTCTTCTTCCCGCAGCGACCTGTCTAGCACCTGACCAGTTTTTTTTGCGCGGCGAACATCAGAATGAGTGTGTCATTGTTGAGGGTGTCGGGTGAAAGTAGATGGCGAATTCAACTCTACCATGTTCGTTTGGTTTGTTCATCCCCTTTACCTAAGTTCATCAATGGAATTGTGCAATCTACTTTGATCCAACTGTGATAGGAGCCACAGCAAAACATGCTTAGGGACATGGTCCCCTCAATCGCAATCCTCATCGTGGTGGCATTTGACCATGGCACATGCCAGGGATACCAAAAGGAAACCATCCACCTTTTTTCCTGGGGGGGGGGCGCCCATTTGCAAACAAACCCAAATCCCTGAAGAAGCCCCTAAAGGCATCCCCAAAAGGAGTTTCCTCGGCACATGGGTGTTACTTTTTGATCATGAAAGTCAATGTCCAAAAGCTTGTGATGTGTGAGTTTGTTTCAGTAATGATAAGGATCCCCACTATTGCAGTAGCCGTGCTGAGTCCTGAAGTAAGTCAGCTGACTATTCATCTATGTATCATGGAAGCTTCTGAATGTGTTTTGTTCGACCCCCAACCCGCTGTTTGGACCCATTTAAACCAGGTAAAATGGAGGTCAAAAAACCAGGTTGATCGAACACACAACCGCGGCCCCATTTCATAGGTGAGCCTGAACTTTCGACCCTAGCCTGTTTGTTGTTTGCCCATAAACCACACGAAAGATACCCAAAAGTGAGCGCCGACACCTGGATCTTCGAGCAGCTGCGGATGTAGTCCGAATTCCTGGTCGGTGATGCCTCGGAATTGCTGCCGCTGAACTCGCGCCTTTTGTGTTTGGTTTGCTCCCAGGAAGGCTCATCACAAGTGAAACGGGGCGAAACCCCACATTTTGGATTCGTGTAGATGGAAGTTTCCTCTCTGCAGAAAACTGGAAGCACTGGATGTTAAAAGAAATGATGTGAACAAACTGTTGGCAACTATTTGTTGCCATAAGTGTGAGTTTGTCTCAAAAATAGGGGCCCCCAAAAGGGGCGGTTTCCTTTTGCTTTCCTTAGGAACCCGAAAAGGGCACCCTGAATAAAGACACGCCCATACATAAGGCTTGTTTCTCACTGGAACTAAACATTCCCACGGTCACCCTCAAATATAGAGGGCGGACATAAATCCCCACCATGATGTCCACCCAAGGGTTCCCGCATAAAATTCACGCCCGCAGACCTGCCAGACCCACCACAAGTTCCCCCATCCGTGGACCGGTAGCTTCTCAAAGTGAAACACCAGGCCGGGCCATTGCTCAGAGATCACCAACGTTGGCCTACAAAAACTAAACCCCCGCGACGAAAGACTGCCCATTCCCCCAAGGCCAGCCAATTCTACTTCAAAGGTTGCCCACAGCTTTGGCCCAAAACAACAAAGATGTTTGGCACCCGTCCTCTTTGCCCCCCCCAAAATCATAAACATGAACAAAACAAATGGTTAAATGACAAAATATATTCTGCCAGAATTTCAAGCAAGGCTAGTTCCCTTAACAGGTTTAAGGGTCGCCCATTTTAAAACCTATCCGGACACACCAAATTGTGCACTACATGTTGCGTTCAAAATCACGATTGACAAGCTCACGCACGGTACCTCCCCATCCCAAAACCTAGCCGGACACACCAAATTGTGTACTACATGTTGCGTTCAAAATCAAGCTCGTGAACGGTACCCACCTCAAGGCCAGTCCCCCCCCAAGAATACACCCGTCCCCCTTACTAATCCTGGCTCTCTCCAGCCTGGGATCAAATAAAAAGCAGCTTCCTTTTACTTTCCTATAGGACTGGAGAGGACTGGAGATCGGGCTCTTAGGGAGACCCCCCTCACATCCGTGAGGGGGGGATTAATCAGAGGGAAACATTTTGACTACAATCCACAGGAATCCATCCGGAATGCTGAGCGCCTTGCCACATCCCACCTCTCCTCAGACTCAAGCCTGCGACTCACGTACAACTTTCACAGAGCCCTTTCTCAATCAACAAAACTTGACACGATTTGACGGAAGCCACTGGACATGGACACTTTCCAAGCAAAAACCAGCCAAGGTTGTGCACTTGGAGGAACTGGCAACAAACTGAGACAGAGACACAGAGACACAGAGACAGAGAGACAGAGACAGAGACACAGAGACAGAGACACACAGACAGAGACACACAGACAGAGACACACAGACAGAGACACACAGACAGAGACACACAGACAGAGACACACAGACAGAGACACGCAGAGACACACAGAGACACACAGGGACAGTCGTTTGAATGGCTCGTCATGCTGTTTAGAGACATGAGCGCATGCACTGTTTTTTCACCTGGCGAGCGTTCACTAGAAGGTTTGGAGAAGTCTTGGGCGGACACTGTCCAGCGGGACATATCAGTGCGCTTTGGGCACTGAGCCACAACTCTTAAAGTTGCTTTGGTCAGTCAACGGTCAATCCAGACAACTTGGCTCCCAACCAACAGAGGTTCCTGGTCTGGCATTATACATCAGGCTTCTAAGCCAACCGCAGCGCAATTGAAAAGTCATTGAGGCACAACGCCCCTCAAGCCTGGTGCATTCCCTTGGGCTAGGGGAGGCCGTTGTGCCGGCCCCTAGAAATTCCGGGGCCTTGTGAGTAAAAACAAAAGGAGATCGCTCATCGGCCCTGGGGGTGTCTATGAGGAGGGGGTCTATTCTAGGATAAAAAAGGCCTGATTATGGACCTCCTCGATGGACACCCTGGGTTTCCTGATTCACCGTCTCACTGTCTCACCATCCACCGCGTCTTGCGGTACAGCCACTCATATCAAGCATCGAGCTTGCCAATGATCAAGGAGCGCCTTGTCAAAAAAAAACCAGGGATCCTCACACGCGTGTAGAAACCTAGAAGGAACTTCCGTTGCCAAAGGAAGTTTAAGGGGAAATTCTGTGGGATTGCAACTAATTAAAAGTTATCCTCCTACTTTGAGCCCGAGCTGTCAGAAGTCAGCAAGTAGGCACGCACCTCCTCAGAGACTGCGCGCGCGCTTTGCTTTTGCGCGGGTTTCCGCGCAGCCGGCCCCAGGTGCTGACAAGTGACAACCGCTTGCTTGCTTTGGCGCGCCCGCCAAGGTTTGCGCTGGCTGCTTGCTCGCAGCACAAACCGCTCTTCGCAACGCTCCTTGCAAGGTCTCCAACTCTTCCTTCAGGGCACTGCAAGCCTGGCTGCGACTGTTCTGCAGTCCTTTGCTTTGTTTTTCCTGGCTTCTGAAAATCTGGTGGCTTTAGCTCAATTACTGCTGGTCGAAGATGGCTGCGCAAGGGTACGACTCGGGGACTTGGGGTATGAGGCAGGTATGAGTCGGGGCATGAATCCCGGGGACGGCGTTTTGCCAATGAAAAGACACAAAGAGATGTAATGCATGTGCTCTGTGCCAGCAATGCAGGGCAGCTGCGCCATTGCACTTGGAACAGACCCTTCGCGCCGTGTACAGCTATGAGGCCGAGCACGCCGAGCCGCGCACAAAAGTCGGCAAAGTTCTGGACGTTAGGATTCAAACTTTGAGCCGCATAGCAGAAGGGCGATATGTCCGTCACAGAGTCCTCAAGCTTTCATTGTCAAGCTCCGACAATCAATTCGCTCCTCAGCGGGAGCGGTACACACACACACACCCACCAAAGCCGGCAAAGAGCGCGCAAGTCGAACCTTTGACACACTAGCAAAAGTGCACTTGGGAAGAACAGCCGAAACAGCAAGCGGTCCGTGCGGGCCTGCGCGTTGTTTAACTGCGATTGCACGAGCGTCGCAATAAGCCGGCCCATGTAAAGTGTCAGCTGGCGCGTGATGAACTGTGAATTAACCGCAGCCTGTGGCTCTTTCCTGCAGAACACTGCTGGGGGAGAAACAGTGTATTTATTGCGCTACACACAGGAAAGGCCATACTTGCATACTCAAAAATAACGGGGCCACCCAGAGCACATGCCCAAACACAACTCTTGGAAAAGGCGTTTAAATAGGCTATAAGATGAGCAGTTCTTCAAGACTCCATGTTGGCCCTGTAGACTAAAGAATCGACGCAACAACAAGAAACAGACCCGTATGTAACTGTATCATATTATCCCAGACACGGTTTCCATCACTGGGTGGAGAAGCCTGAACATTCTGGCTTCCTGCTTCCTCAAGCCCTCGCGACCCAAGGCAAGCGCCTCTAGGGTCGGGTGGATTTGACCAGTTGTGTAGGGGAAATGTGGAAGCCCCGAAAAAAGTCGTCCGACAATGCGATTCCCAAGCAGAGGCGCATGTAGTGGCAGCGATCGGCCATCTTCTGCAACTTCGCCTGCTTGGTGGCCGGGTCTTGGAGCTGGTCGAAAACTCGGGCAATGACCGCCTGAGCTTCGCTTTGCTTTCCACGCAATGCTTCCAGCTAACAAATGGATGCGCATGGTTCCTACTTGAGAGTGTCATTGTTATTGTTTGAAAGGGAATCCAAAGTGAGCTGATCTTTGGTGTCCTATTTTTCTGACATGCACCGCTTGAACTCCCAAGCCCGGAATAAAACATCCCAAGTCAGGGAAGCTCATTTTATTTCACAACTACAAAATGGTAACGACACATAACTGAACATTATTGATGAGTATTGTGTTGAAAAGGAGGCAATAATTCTAAAACCTGAGGCAAGGGAGCCTTCCTCCAAGCAGACTTTCACCTCCACATTCACCGTTCAGAAGTTCGGCGGTTTCACTGTTGACTGTCTGAAGCGGGGGAAACAATTGAAGCTGAAATATCACCCGAAAGTGCAGAACAAAAATAAGAAGAAAAAAAAACGGCCCAACAAAAAATAACGGTCTCTTTATGTCTCGTGTTGTCAAACAAACAACAAAACGGACGTCCGCTTTGCCGAGAGAAGCTCCCGCCTTCAACTTGTCCCTTGTGAGCTTCCGCGGCCGTGGTCCGCCCAGTTCACCTGCATCGAGGTCATGGCGAAAGCGGCAGGCTGTGCCAAGCGCTTGGAGGAGAAGAACACGCAAGGGCTGGTCGAGGCTTCGGTCGGACTCGACCTCGGTGGTTCAAGCATGTGATAAATGATGCCGGTCCGCTTCCAATTCAAAGAAACCAGCCACAGGACCAGTTCTGGATATGAGCCTAAAGCTCTTGCTTTTGGTGGGTGGTTGGCTGATTTGCAGTATACTTGCCGGCACTTAGCTGATTTCTTTGAATGAACACCTTGAACAGTTGACTTGCAGGAAAGAAAACACGCTGACCATGTCCTAACTCAACAGGAAAGCTTGTTTCAGAGAGGATGTTTTGAGCCACGGCCATCTGAATCACAACAGTTTGTAAGCCCCGAGGAGGAACAGAAAACATGTTGAGAATCCCACAAAACGTGACTACTTCGAGGGACCCAGTTTTTGCATCCCAAAAAGAATCAGGCCAAAAACGGCGGAAGTGCACCCAGACCCTTGCGAGCCTCCAAGTAGTTGTGTCCAAGGTTTTGTATGAATGGAACCTACCTGCTGGCAATTTAATGGACTCCAAGCCATTCGCATAAGTCGAGCGGCTCACCGGAGCTCTCGTGCTCCCCCAAAGCCGGGTCAAACACGTCCGCCTCGCCCTTGAAACACGTGGTGGTACCTTGCGTTGCCTATACCCAAGCTGACTTACGGCCACCTCCACCTCCAGAAGAAAAGAACACCCAACAAAAAACGCCACCCTGTAAAAGAAGAGCAGGCCCCGGCTCAATCTGCATCCTGTCCTTGGGGGTAAGGTTTCTTCATCAACCCCTTACGGATTTACGGCTGGTTCCGGACGCTTTCCTCGCGAGCCGCCGGACAGGTCGAACAGGACCGGCTCAGGTCGTGGGATCCGGTCCCCAGGCCCCCAGCTGCGGCGGGCAGGAGACTCAGAGCTGCGCCTTGCTGGATGGACGAAATCCACTTCGCACCACTGAGCCCTGGTGGAAACCAAAACGTTTGTTGGTATCTACCGGGGAATCATCATTCCAGTGCCGGATTCTGTCCATCCACAGTTGCTCGGACCCACTTGCGCCCAAACACAGACACAAAGACAACCCATACAAAAAAAGGGATCAACCAGGAAACAAGCCCAAAGTCTGTGTTTGTTCCCCGCCAACCAAAAAAAGACAAAAGGGCCACCGCTGCCCGCTCCTTTTCTTGGGTGATTGGTGTTGAGCGAGGTTCCCTGCTTGGACCGCAAAACAAAAAGCGGGACTCTGGGCCGGGAAACACATCGACATCCAAGAAGGTATTCCGCTCGATCACCACCACACGCTCCGCCATGAGATCAAAGAGTCGCCAAAATCTCAGCGGCAAACCTATAGCCTCAAACGGCTGCAGCCCAACCACGCGCAAAAGGCCGGCTTGCGACTTGCGATGTGTCACACGTCCCTTCGAAAGGCGAAGGCCTTATGCTTGTTGGGAAAAAAATGGAAGTTTCGACGCGAATTGTGGGCCAGGCGCCCTTGGGCACACGGGAAGAAGCTCGTGCCACCCAAGGCACCAGGCTTCTGCCAGCTGGCGATTGGACAAAGAAGGAAACTGCCGAGGAATGTTTTACTCATCCGCTTTAGATGGGTTGAAGCCAGGGTCTATATGAGTCACTGTCAATATGTGTTGTGTGCCCAGAGGCATTGAATTTTGGTGAGTCATCTTCACTTCCTGGTGGGATTTGGCAAGTGCACACAATGTCATTCCGATGACTGCTAGAATGGTATTCATATGACAGTGCATATTGGCCACTGCCTGATCTGAGTCATGAACAGTTTTTTTATGTTGGTCCGTGACAAAACTGGGACAACACACGTACCATTGATATAACCGTCTTCTGCACTGGTCCATATTATGTCCAAGATAATTTTGACTAGCCCCAAGCCGGCTGCAGTGGTTAGGTTCCCCTCAGGGGCAGTCATTTAGCGATACTTTAGACCCTTGTGTAACGCCAACCCCCTGACCCAAGCAACGGGCTGGCAACACCAGGAAAAACGAACGATCGCGTCACCAAACTGTTGGCAGAGAAATGCTTTGTATGAGTCCTTGAAGGGGAACCCGATGTTTGTCTTGATGACATGATGGCCAAAACCAAAAGTTCAAGCCTATTTGCAACACACACCATGTGGAATACCCTGTTTTGAAAAGAATATGGTCTGTCCTTTGCCTCTACAAACTAGATCACACGGTTCTTCCCTCGGTCTGGGTGTCTCACAGGAGCTGGGAGCTCTTACCTAGGGCGTTTACCAGAATCATGGGTACACCTGGCACACAGTATCAAAGTTGGCTGACCCAATGATGCCAAGGTCCATCATACGTGGCCACTCAAATTAGATGCAGAAAAAAAACGGCTTTGTTCCCCCCCCCACGCGCCACTCTTTTTTGGAGCAAAGATAATTACTGTATGTAACAGTGTTTTCAGGTGAATCACAGGCATTGCAAACATGATCGTCTCCCTACCCCAGTGTGGTAGACAATTCGTGCGACCTCCCCCCAAATCGGCCCTTGGCACATGTTTTAACAAACCTTTGAAAGTAAAGGTACCCACCCCCTCAACATGAAAGCCTGCAAAGGGTCGGCACGAACGGAAACTGGTCCAGTGGGACTTCCCTCAGGTGCCATGTTGGGGGGAAGGGCAACTAAATTCAAACACTGCACCAGGAGAGTGTTCATCTTTGCGTGGGTGCCCTTTTGGAGTTTCCTCGCAACTAAGAATAGCCCAACCAGATCATGGTCTCAGGCTTCCCCCGAAACCCTCCGCACCTCAAAGAGCGCGCCTTGCTACCTGGGCCGCGTGCATGGAAAGCCACGAGGCTGAAAAGCCAAGACCAAACGCCGTTCAAAGAGGGCCCCCCACAAGGGTCGCCGAAATGTCACTCCCTCTGCGTAAATTGCCTGTGTGAAGCCGGAAAAGACACTGTTACTTGCAGGTCAGCAGCAAATGAATGGGCTGGTTGGTTCCCACTTGCCACATGGAGGAACAAACAATCGCGGGAGGACACATCTGAAACCTGCCAGCACACTAAGGCAGTTGACAGGCGCACGTGCTTTCACAGCTACAGAATTGCTAGCTGTTCCCTGAAAAAAAACACCGCATCCATAGAAGCTCCCTGAAAGCTGGCCCGGCAGGCGATGCATCAAATGGCCATCACCCCCCAGCACCACGGTAGAACAAAATTGGCATGGAAGGGGGGGGGGGAATTTGCCCTGACCCCCACTTGCTGGGGTGGCAGAAACGAGGTACGGAAATCCCATCATTTTCCAGTGAACAGAACATTCAGAGACAAAACATAAAGGGGCCGGCATCACCAGTATCACTGCCCATATTGCGAGCGTCACCTACATCATGCCAGACTAGGCTCAAAAACGGCCAGTGTGAAGCGCAGCTGTTGCATTATAATATGAGAAAAATGGCACCGCAGAAAAGCCCCACCAACCCCTATTTCCAGAATGGCTCTTGTTTCCTCGCAGAAAACAACAAACACCCTGGTGATCCTTTCCCAAACCACCAAAACACCCTTGTAGAAAGCAAAACGCACCAGTCATGGCGCTTCTCGTTTTGAGCCAACATGCCGGCCAGTTCGCCTGAGCCTGGACACAGTTCCCATTTTCGGAATCGGCCCAGTTGCAAGGCCGCGGGGAGACGTCCTCGTCGAAGTTCATAGTGGACAGCAGCTTCATGGTCCTCGCCTTGCTGCCTGCGAGCCACGGCCTACCCCCCCCCCCTCTTCATGGGTGTGGCTCCTTGCAGGCAAGTTTGCTCTCCCTCTCTCTCTCTCTCTTTTTTTGGGGGGGAGGGGGCGAGAGGAACTCGAAGGAAAACGGCCAATTTGGAGAATTTCCCCGCCCCCTAGCGACAAACCCGGATGAAACAGGTTCAGGGCCCGGTGGGTTGCAGGCGGTCAATGAAGAAACCCGCTTCCGCTTTTCATGCCTGGCGCTATTTGGCGTGAGCCGCTGGACATGGGATTTGCGTCCCAAGTGGGGTGGGGCAGTCCTCAGAGTACTTAGGTTGAACGCATTTCTTGCCACTGGACTGGGATCTTCGCCCTCTTGGTATTTTGTTGCCATAGTCACCCCGAAGGAGGGGTGACGCTAACGTCACAGAACCCCAGCTTCCCAATCCCAGACACAGTCAAGCCCAGCATCCCTCAGAAAGAAAAGAGTCAGAGAATGTATCAGAAGCTCCGCAGCCCTTCTCAGGTTGAGCCTCTAGTGCCCTAGGCAATTTTCGGCTCAAAGAGGAGGAAACCGCTTTCTTGAGACCCGAATTGCAGGGCGCCTGTCAACACCGGAGACAAAGCACGCTCGAAATCCCAACATTTTCGGGCCCCAGGTTGGGGACAAACCCCAAGCTGAACGCCTCACATCGGCATATGTCAGAGACTCGTAGTACTTCTCAGGGGCACTCCAGAACGATTACATTTGTCTGCGTATCAAATGCAAACTCCATGGAACATGAACTGCATCGTATGCATTTGCAAATGGGGCATCTTGATCGAATGCCCAAACCGCTTTGCTCTGATTTCTTGAAGGAATCCGCCGACAACAGACGGCGTGTTGGACATAAGAAATGCTCCTTACCTCTTTACCTGTTACCCCTCCCCTTACCCCTCCCCAGGGGCACTTTCAGATTATTGCGGGCGGGGGGGGGGGGTACGCCACGTACCACGCGGTGATTCGAAGACGCTTCACTAAAGCTGTTCATTGTGCGGGTCAAAAACATTGGGGTGTTCGATTCTCCCCGGGTCCGCTTTCGCATCCTTAGCAGCTCCAGCGGCACATCGCCAGCATCACCTGCATCATCCGCATCAGCGCCTGCCAAGGATACGGATGATGCAGGGGATGTTGCCCATGCTGGTGAAGGAACATCTGGAAATGAAGGAGGGAAAGGGGGGAAAGGATCTCAACAGGGAAAGAGGGGGAAAGATCTCAGGGAGGAAAGGGAGAAGATCTCGGGAAAAAAAAGATCTTAGGGAGGAAAGGGAGAAGATCGGAGGAAAAAAGGCAAACAATAAAAGGGGGGAAAAGATCTTAGAAAGGAAAAGGGAAGGGTGGGAAAGGGGGGGGGAAGATGTTAGGGAGGAAAGGGAGCTGGGAGCAAAGGACTTAGGGGCGAAAGGGGGGAAAGGATCTCAACCGGAAAAGAGGGGAAGGATCTTAGGGAGGAAAAGGGAGAAAGATCTCAGGGGGGGGAAAGGCCTTAGGGAGGAAAGGGTCTCAACAGGGAAAGGGTGGGAAAGATCTTAGGGAGGAAAGGGAGAAGATCTGGGGGGAAAAGGCCTTAGAGGGAAAGGATCTCAACCGGAAAAGAGGGGAAGGATCTTAGGGAGGTCAAGGGAGAAGATCTCAGGGGGGGAAAGAAAGGCTTCTGAAAAGCTGCAAGAGCCGCAAGTCCTCCTCAATGCCCTCCAGCGTAGCGCTCTGTGAAGACGAGGAGTCGGAGTCGCTTGTCTGAGGCGACTGTGGGCCTGCAGGTGCGGAAGCTGGCACGGCCGGCGCTGCGGCAGCGTCAGTGGACACGAGGTCAGTGTCGGCTGGCTGAGGCATGACCGGGGACGAAGCATCACCTCCCTCCTGTGTCAACGGTTGAGTCAATGCAAAGTACCCGGAACGTGTAGTGTCTGGGGAGAAGGCCCCAGAGGCGATCAAAGACAAGACGCGGACCAGCTCGCTCAAAGGCGGCGCAAGCAGGTCCCGGGAATAGGTGTTCACTGACAATTCCGTGGCATCCACATGCAGTAGAGGAGGCGAGACTCCAGCTTTGGCCACCCAACTGAGGCAAGTGGCCTTGAGGGACCGACTGGTGGGCACGGGCTCTCCCGGCTTGGCGACCTTAGCAAGAAGGGCACCTCCGATGTTGTGCAAGGCCGCGGCGTGTCACCCTGGGCACTCACTGAACGAATCAGTGGTGGGGTGAGTGTACCCTTGATTGGAAGGCAGGCGTTCTCTGGCAGACACCCAGTTCTGGAACCACGGGCCACTCAAGGAGAAAATGGGCAAGGTGAGCGGCAAGATGAGGCGGCTCTTGCCCCCACTCTTGGAGGTCTTATACTCACTGGTGTTGAGCTGGTAGAAGGTGTTACCGACGTAAGTGACCCCTCCCGGGGCATCCAGCTCAAGGTCGGAAGCACGCTGCAAATCCATCCAGCAAGACCTGGAGTAAAGGGCCACAAGAATGCCTCGTCGTCAGAGTCCGTGAGCCACTCCAACCTTTTGACCTAGCTGACTAAGACGGCAGGCTTCTGCCGAAGCGGCCTGCATGGAGTGTGTGGCAGAGCCCTTCAAAAGGGGGCTGGACAAGAAGTCATCGTCAGCGGCGCACTGAAACATGTGAACAAACCACTTCAGGGACTGATATCCCGAGGTGGGGGCAGAGGGCGAGGACCCCCTGAATTCCTGCATCCATTTCCATGATTTGAGACTACACCAACCAAAGTAGCGCTCTAGGTAGCTGAGGTGTGCCTTCAAGGTCGACTCGCTGCGGCCTGAAACTACGTCGGACACAAGCTGCCAGCCCATCCATGGGTCCTCATCGGCCAGCACGAAAATGGGACAAGAGTCGCCTGCAGCCTTCAAGAGGATGAGAAGCCTGCTCACTAGTGAGTGCCGCAGGGTGCTCTGTCGTAAGGAGGCAACCGCAGGTTTGCGAACCAGCTGTAACGCAGGAAGCCCCTCAAGAAGGTCTAGCGTGCGCTTGGCAGTGGTGCGCGGGAAGGCCTCTTCCAAGAGACTGAATCGATGGCACCGCATGTAATTCAACCCACTAGACTGGAGAGACTGAGCCAAAGGTATGGTGTTAACTTAACAAAGGCATATCGCTGCAGGCTGGCAGGAGGCAACCAGGGCATGGCAGAACGCAGAACCGGAACTTGCACGTAGCTGAAGCCCCCAAGAGGAGGCCAATCGGGGCTCTGAGGGAGGGGCACGGAGACCTGAGCGTGTAAGAGCACCGCAATTGCATGCCAAAGCTGCAGAAACATACGTGCCCTTTTGATGTGGCATCCGAAATGAAAAGGGCACTTGTCAAAACAACTAAAGCAGAAGCATCGCCAGCAGTCCTCACGATAATCATGTCCACGCATCTTTTGCATCTCCAGCAGTCATCATGCTAATCATGTCCACGCAGCTTTTGCATCACCAATGGGCGCAAACGCCACACTTAAAATTGCGCAGAAACCGGCAGGAAAAGGACAAATTCTCGTTTCGCCGTTCTGTTTTATGTAGGAAATGGCAACCGGCCCCACGGCAAGAAGTGGAAATACGGTTCAAACGCTGGCACCATGGCGGTCTCTGTCACCTGAGCGGGTACACCAGAAAGCAACGCGCAAACAAGGCTGGTAGTGACAAGTCAAAAGTCACGCAGGCGGCATGCAACCTCACACATGTAATGCGACTGGAACTGAAGAGAAAGAAAAGTGCAAATCTGCGGCTGCACACTTTGGAATCCAGCGGAGTTAGCAAAAAGCAAAATCAACGCCTATGAGGGGCGTGTGTACGCCGTGAGGAACCCAGCTTTGGGGCGGAATGGGTAGACGGCAGCATTGGTGGCCTCAAGGAGGTGGTGGTAGACGCCGGAGAGATGGGGCCTTGGCCTGGAAGGGAAAGAACGCGGTGAGGGGCCGGCCCTGGCCGAGGAGGGGCTGCGAAGTGGATGATGAGGCGCCAGCAGGAGCAGCCTTAGGCAGGTCAACAACGGGGCCTCGGGCAGATCGGGTCCTGCCACTGCGGTTTGCTTCGGGCCATGTCAACGGGGCAGGCCCGCTGACAAAGGAGTATCCCTGCGAGGCCTGCTTGGGAAAGACTCGATCACCTGGAAGAGGAACACGTGGGAGGCGCGGTGTGGCCTTCACCTTTGGCGCCGTGTACATGAAGGGGACCGCATGTGCCGCCAACTCCTGGGGACAGGGAGCCTTGGTGGCGCGGATCACTTCAAGGGCCAAGCAGCGAGGATCCTCCCGCCGCATGAGGGCCAGCTCCATGGCCTGAGTAGCGGAGTCCACCTGGAGCTGCTGGGAGATGAGAAGATCTTAGGGAGAAAAAGCGAGAAGATTTCAGGGGAGGAAAAGGCCTTAAGATCTCAGGGGGGGAAAGGCCTTAGGGGGGAAAGGGGGGAAAGGATCTCAACAGGGAAAGGGGGGAAAACATCTTAGGGAGGAAAAGGGAGAAGATCTTGGGGACAAAAGGCCTTAGGGGGGAAAGGGGGGGAAAGGATCTCAGCAAGGAAAGGGGGGAAAAGATCTTAGGAAGGAAAAGGGGGAAGATCGCAGGGGAAAAAAAGGCCTTAGGGGGGAAAGGGGGGAAAGGATCTCAACAGGGAAAGGGGGGAAAACATCTTAGGGAGGAAAAGGGAGAAGATCTTGGGGACAAAAGGCCTTAGGGGGGAAAGGGGGGGAAAGGGTCTCAGCAAGGAAAGGGGGGAAAAGATCTTAGGAAGGAAAAGGGGGAAGATCGCAGGGGGAAAAAAGGCCTTAGGGGGGAAAGGGGGGGGGGAAAGGAAAAGGCCTTAGGGGGGAAAGGGGGGAAGGGATCTCAACAGGAAAGGGGGGAAAACATCTTAGGGAGGAAAAGGGAGATGATCTCAGGGGGGAAAAAGGCCTTAGGGGGAAAGGGGGAAAGGATCGAAAAGCGAGAAGATCTCAGGGGGGGAAAAGGCCTTAAGATCTCAGGGAAAGGCCTTAGGGGGGAAAGGGGGAAAGGATCTCAACAGGGAAAGGGGGGAAAACATCTTAGGGAGGAAAAGGGAGAAGATCTGAAAAGGCCTTAGGGGGGAAAAGGGGGAGAAAGGATCTCAACAGGGACAGGGAGAAAAGATCCTAGGGAGGAAAAGGGAGAAGATCTCGGGGGGAAATGGGGAAAGGATCCCAACCGAGGAAAAAGATCTTGGGGAGGAAAAGGGAGAAGATCTCAGGGGGGGGGACAGGGGGGAAAGGATCTCAACAGGGAAAGGGGGGAAAACATCTTAGGGAGGAAAAGGGAGAAGATCTTGGGGGGGAAAAGGCCTTAGGGGGGAAAGGGGGGGAAGTGATCTCAACAAGGAAAGGGGGCAAAGGATCTTAGGGAGGAATAGGAAGACCGCGGGGAAAAAAAAGGCCTTAGGGGGGAAAGGGGGGAAAGGATCTCAACAGGGAAAGGTGGCAAAAGATCTTAGGGAGGAAAAGGGAGAAGATCTCAGGGGGGGAAAGGCCTTGGGGGGGAAAGGGGGGAAAGGATCTCAGCAGGGAAAGGGGGGGAAAGATCTTAGGGAGGAAAGGGAGAAGATCTGGGGGCAAAGGCCTTAGGGGGGAAAGGGGAGAAATGATCTCTACAGGGAAAGGGGTGGAAGAGATCTTAGGGAGGAAAGGGAGAAGGTCTGGGGGAAAAAAGGCCAACAGGAAAGGGGGGGAAAGATCTTAAGAAGGAAAAGGGAGAAGCTCTCACGGGGGGAAAAAGCCTTAGGGGGGAAAGATCTCAACAGGGAAGGGGGGAAACAATCTTAGGAAGGAAAAGGGAGAAGATCTGGAAAGGCCTTCGGGGTAGGGGGGGAAAGGATCTCAACAGGGAAAGGGGGCAAAGGATCTTAGGGAGGAATAGGGAGAAGATCTCAGCGGGGGGAAAGGCCTTAAGGGGGAAAGGGGGGAAAGGGGGGAAAGGATCTCAACAGGGAAGGGGGGAAAGATCTCAGGGAGGAAAAAGAAAAGATCTCAGGGGGGGAAAAGGCCTTAGGGGGGAAAGTGGGGGAAAGGGAGGAAAAGGGAGATGATCTCAGGGGGGACAAAGGCCTTAGGGGGGAAAGGGGGGAAAGGTTCTCAACAGGGAGAGGGCGGAAAACATCTTAGGGAGGAAAAGGGAAAAATCTCAGAAGGAGAAAGGGCCTTAGGGGGGAAAGGGGGAATGGATCTCAACAGGGAAAGGGGGGCAAAAATCTTTGAGGGGAAGGGGGGCAAGGGGACAATTCCAAAGGGACGCAAATAAGAAAGCAGGCCTGTAATGTCGGCGGCCTGAGCCGGAGGCGCTAAAATATACGTAATACTAGTTGTCTACTGGTTGTTGTGCCAAGAGGAACCTTTTGCCACTCCCAAGGATCCCGTGAAGGATTCCCCCCACAGAGTATGAATATATAAATATATATATATATATACACATACATATATATATATATACACATATATATATATACATACATATATATATATATATATGGTGGTTGTTCTAAATTCCTTTGTCTCGAAACGGCCATTCTTCGCGAATAAAAAAGTTACTTTCGCGAATCTTTCGCGGATTCATCGCCGTGCACTTTTCATTGCTCAAGTCGGGAAGTCGCAGCTTTTAAGTACCGGTTTAGTACGCGAAATAAAGTCGCAACTTTTCATCACAAGGGTAGTACATGACATGCACTTCCGCGACTCCAGCTGGAAATTCGCCACTTTTCAGTACCAGTGCACGAAATGCACTTCCGCTGTTCCAGCACGAAAGCAGCCCCAGCTTGAAGTTGCAAGTTTTCAGTACCAAGCTAGTACTCTGACTAGCGCGGCGCCCAGAAAGTACCTCCCCTTGCAATCGAAGCCTGCGCTTTCGCGCGGGATTTCGCGGATCTTTCGCGGAACTTTCGCGAAACATCACTCACGTTTCTAAAGCCACCGACTAACACCCTCACACCTGGAGCACTAACCAGCGAAGCAGGGTATCAAACTGTAGCGTCACCAGGCTTTATCAGGGGACAAACAACAAAATGTGTTAATCAGCTTAGAAGGAAGATTCAGCAGAAAAGATGAGTGTTTTCACATATTACTGATTTGCAAGATGCAGCTACGCAAAACTTTCGCGAACAAAAAAGTTACTTTCGCAACTCCATCGCGAATCTTTCGCGGAGCTACCTCAACCAACACCGATGGTCACCGAATACCAAACTCCTTACAAGGACCCGTAGAACGACTCCCATATATATCTTTTGGGCGGGGGGCGAATGAGTCCCCAGCCCCCCAGCCCGCCTGGTCTCGAAGCAGAGAACTCCCCCTCCGTGTTCCTGGCAGCTGCATTCTCAGCGCGCAGCCGAGTTTTCTGGAACTCTTGGACTGATTAAGTACATGCATTTGTTTTAACAAAAACATCCCCGTGTTGGTCAAAAGCCATGGGATTTTGCAGCCCAACAGTCGGCAATTGCCCTCCCCAAAGCTCCTCCTCTCTCCTTGGCGCTTCAGGCTGGGACCTTGTGAATTGATGCATTGGGGTCCATTGCAGCGCAAGAGAACATCCCATCCCCCTGCGTGTTTTGGAAAATGTCAGCTATGCGCTCTTGAGGACCCATGATCCACATCCTGCAATCCGATGAGCCAGGCCGGCCCGCTCAAGGTCTGACTCATGGAGTCGCCAAAAAGGTAGTCTTCCTGAGGCGCGAGAGTCGAAAGGAGCTTCCCATCTCATCTATTTGGCAAGTTCGCAGAACAAAAACGGGGCCAAGAGGCTCGCACATTTGCCTTCAAAGGGTTTCTCAGCGGGTGGTTTGAGCCCAGTTGTAGCCCAAACTCCAAAGCTCCCAACCCAACTTCGCCAAGACCCCCACGGTCTTACCAAAACAAAACAAAACATCTTCAGATCCATATTTGACTCCACCCTAAAAATCTAAAAACAACGAAATCTAGGTTTTCCAGTAGAGAGGTTAGAATAAAGGTACCAACTTTTTTCTGTAGTCTATTTTAGTAATTGCTGGGGGACCTGGACTTGGAGGAGGTCCTCCAGCGCTTTCCGGGCGCCGGGCCATGCTGAACTCATCCAGGGTGCTGGCCATAGGCCGCTTGCCCGCCGTGGGGCTCAGCAGGCTCGCCGAGAGCGAGCTGGACCTCGGGGGGAAGGGGGGGGGGAAGGGGGGGGAAGGGGGGGAAGGGGGGGGGGGGGGGAAGGGGGGGAAGGGGGGGGGTAGGGGGCGGGGGGGAGGGGGGGGCGGGCAAGAGGGAAGAATTTGGCCTATGTGTCGCCCAAGGCCCTGAATAATAGTTTCCCGGGCTCTCCCTGGGCCAGTTCCAGGATATTAAAATAAATAAATAAATAAATAAATCAAAAAAACATATTAAACAATGAATTGTATTTTATTTTTTAAATTTCTGGAGGCCTCCAATTTTTTTTTTAAAAAAAAAAATAAAAATATAAATAGTTTCCTGGGTTCTCCCTGGGCCAGTTCCAGGATATTAAAAAAAAAAAACATCAAATAATTTAAATACTTTTTTGTTTAAATTTCGGGAGGCCTCCAAAAATATAAAACATTTAAAACATATAAATAGTTTCCTGGGTTCTCCCTGGGCCAGTTCTGGAACTGGCCCAGGGAGAACCCAGGAGACTATTTATATTTTTTTTATTTTTTTTTTACATTTTTGGAGGCCTCCAGAAATTGCAAAAAAAAAAAAAATATATTTGACTTTTTTAAATTAGTTGAATGCTTTATTTTTTTAAATATCCTGGAACTGGCCCAGGGAGAACCCAGGAAACTATTTAATTGTTTTATTTTTTTAAATTTTTTGGAGGCCTCCAGATTTTTTATTTATTTTTTTTAAAAACAAAAAACCTATTTGATTTTTTTTTATTTTTTTTTTTTAAAATATCCTGGAACTGGCCCAGGGAGATCCCAGGAAACGATTTATATATTTGTGTTATTATTTTTTGAAAATTTTTGGAGGCCTCCAGAAATTTACAAAATTTCAAAAATATAAATATTTAAATTATTTGATTTGTTCTTATTTTTTTGTTTTTATTTTTTTCAAATATCCTGGAACTGGCCCAGGGAAAACCCAGGAAACTATTTTCATTTTTGTAAAAAGTTTCAAATTTTTCAAGGCCTTCAGAAATTAAAACAAATATATAAATATTTAAATTATTTGTTGTTTTTTCTTTTTTTTTAAATTAATTGATGTTTTTTTTATTTTTTAAAATATCCTGGAACTGGCCCAGGCAGAACCCAGGAAACTATTTATATTTTTTAAATGTTTTAAATTTTTGGAGGCCTCCACAAAATTTAAGAAATTTAAAAAATATGAATAGTTAAATTATTTGATTTTTTAAAATTATTGTTTTTTTAATTATTTTTGTTTTAAATATCCTGGAACTGGCCCAGGGAGAACCCAGGAAACTATTTATATGTTTTAATTGTTTTTATATTTTTGGAGGCCTCCCGAAATTTAAAAACAATTGTTTTTTTTTTTTTTTTAAGTATTTAAATTAATTGATTTGTTTTTCATGTAAAATTATTTGATTTTTTATTTTTATTTTTAAATATCCTGGAACTGGCCCAGGGAGAACCCAGGAAACTAGTTAAATTTTTATCTTTTTAAAAATTTTTAGGAGGCCTCCAGAAATTTGAAAAAAAAACTATAAATATTTATATTAGTTTTTTTTTTTTTGTTTAAAGATTTTTTCAATATCCTGGAACTGGCCCAGGGAGAACCCAGGAAACTATTTATATTTTGTTTTATTGTTTTTTACATTTTTGGAGGCCTCCAGAAATTGCAAAAAAAATAAATAAATTATTTGACTTTTTTAAATTAGTTGAATTATTGATTTTTTTTAATATCCTGGAACTGGCCCAGGGAGAACCCAGGAAACTATTTATATATTGTTTTTTTTTTTTTTTTTTTTAAATATATAAATTTCTGGAGGCCTCCAGAAATTTAAAAAAAAAATAAAAAATATAAATATTTTTTTTTTTTTTTAATTAATTAATTAATTGATTTTTTTTTTGATTTTTTTAAATATCCTGGAACTGGCCCAGGGAGAACCCAGGAAACTATTATTTTTTTAATTGTTGGAGGCCTCCAGAAAATAGAAAAATTAAAAACAAAAAAATATAAGTATTTTAATTATTTGATTTTTTTTAATTAATTGATTTTTTTATTTTTTTAAATATCCTGGAACTGGCCCAGGGAGAACCCAGGAAACTATTTATATGTTTTTAATGTTTAAATTAATTGATTTTTTGAAACTTTTTAAATATCCTGAAACTGGCCCAGAGAGAACCCGGGAAGCCTTTTTTTTTGGAGGCCTCCAGATTGTTTTTTTTTTTTGTTTTTTTAATTGAATCATTTAAACTATTTGACTTTTTTAATTTTTCAAATATCCTGGAACTGGCCCGGAGAGAACCCGGGAAACTATTTATATTTTTTAATTTGTTTTGGAGGCCTCCAGATATTTCAATAAAATTAAAAAATATAAATATTTAAACTAATTGAATGTCTTTGTTGTTTTTTTTAGTTTGATTTTTGTTTATATCCTGGAACTGGCCCAGAGAGAACCCGGGAAACTTTTTTTTTTTTTAATGGAGGCCTCCAGAAATTCAAATTTAGAAATATAAATATTTAAGCTAATTGAATTATTTAAATTATTTGATTTTTTCATTTTTTTTAAATATCCTGGAACTGGCCCAGAGAGAACCCGGGAAACTATTTATATTTTTTAATTTAAAGTTTTTGGAGGCCTCCAGAAATTAAAAAAAAAAATATATATATAAATATTTGAATGAATTGAATTATTTATTGTTTTGCATTGTTTTTTGATTTTTTTTTAAATATCCCGGAACTGGCCCAGAGAGAACCCGGGAAACTATGTTTTTTTTTTGGTTTTTTAATATCTTTGGAGGCCTCCAGATTTTTTTTATTTTTTTTTTTTTTTAAAAAATATAAATATTTAAATTATTTGAATTATTTAAATCATTTGATTTTTTTTAATATCCTGGAGCTGGCCCAGAGAGAACCCGGGAAACTATTTTTTATTATTCATTTTTTTTGGAGGCCTCCAGAAATTAAAAGAATATATATTAAATATAAAGACTTATTATCTTTTTAATTATTCATTTTTTTCCAATATCCTGGAACTGGCCCAGGGAGAACCCGGGATATTACTCAAAAAACAAAAAATGGAGGCCTCCAGAAAGTTAAGAAATTTTAATAAATGAATGTTTATTGGTTTGCTTGTTATTTTTTCAAACTTGCTGAATATCCGGGAACTGGCCAGGGAAAACTTTTTTTAGACACATCTACAAATTTAAGAACAAATAACTACAAAAACAAACTCTATATTTTTTAAATATCCGGGAACTGGCCAGGGAGAACCCTGGAATTTAATTATTGTTTTTGTACAAAAAATGGAGGCCTCCAGAAATTTAAAAATTAGAAGATAAATAATTTTAGATTGTTTGACATGTTTAAAACATTTTTTAAATATCCTGGAACTGGCCCAGGGAGAACCCTGGATTCTTTGTTGGTTTTTGGAGGCCTCCAGAAATTAAAAAAAAATGCTTAAATTATCTGATTTTTTAGGTTGTTTAAACAGAATGGAACTGGCCCAGGGAGAACCCTAGAAATGATTCAATTTTCATATTTAAAAAAGGATGCCTCCAGAATTTGAACAAACACATTTTTATAATGCTTTCTCAGGGGCCGCCAAAAGGATTGAAGGTTTGTCTTCTTTGAGTATTCCGCACGGGCCCAAGGAGGGCCCAGGATATGTCTTTTTCAGGGCTCCAACAAATTGAATAGCACACGTAGTCAAATTCGTAGAACTATCTAAATGACTTAAACGTTTTTGTTCCGAGCCTCCAACGAATAATGCGCTAAGAAACACATTTGTACATTCCATAATTTCGAATTGTTTGAATTCGAGACACCCAGATTCTTTAAATATTCTATAATGGGCCCAGGAAGGGCCCTGGACATAACTTGGATTATTTGATCAAAATAAGCAGTTCGCATTTTGGAATTATTTGAACTTTTTCATTAGGACAATTTTATTTTCGGAACTAGCCCAGGGGGTGCCCTTGAAATTGTTTAAATTGTGTGAAATATCTAAATACTTAGTTCCCCAAACATGTTCATTTGTTCTAACTATTTAGGACGTTGGACACAAATGAATCTGGAGTTCTCCAAAAGGCGCCCGTCCCTTTGAACATATTCGAGTAGAAAGCATGTTGCTTTTATAATACATATTCTAAGTAGACTAGTTGTTCAATTCATGTTGGTTAATAATAGTTACACAGAATAAGGTGCTGTTTTCCAAATATTGACACGATTCTCAAAGATTCGTGTAATTAGGCTAATTAGACCAACGTTGAGAAATAGAATAAGTACCAAGCGATTGACCTTTAACTCCCCAGAAAACACCCGTCCCTTTGAGAATAATTAGAATACTTAGCATGATTATGAACCATGAGAATCATTGGATTAGATAATAGATCTGGAATTCCTGAAAGGGGCCCATCCCGTTGGGAACCATTGGACTAAATCAAATCATTATGATAAGTACAATCATTAGCAAGAATATGGATCTGGAATTCTACCCCCCCTGGAAGTAATTGTTTGGAAAACATGAATGTGGAACTCTGGACCTCCCCAAAAGCACCCTACCCTTTGGGAATGAGAATGATACATAGAGCAATTATCAGAAGGTGCAAAGCTATGAACCTGGAATTCCCCAAACGGCACCCGCCCCTCTTGGAATAAGTAGAAGCAAAAATAGCAATGATAAGTAGGCTAATTTGCAAAACATTAACCTTCAACTCCACAAAGGCACCCGTCCCTTTGGGAACGACGTCCCTGTGGGAAGAATGATTATAACAAGTTGATAAGTAGCGCTAGACTAGAAAATGAATCTGGAATTCCTCAAAAGGGACCCGTCCCGTGGGGCAGAATTGAAATAATCCGGGTACTTCCAAAAACAAAAAATATCTGAAGTAGAAGGATTAGAGATACTATGAGTCTGAAATTCCCCGATTTGAGGAATGGAGAAACTGAAAGACAAGAATCTGGAACTCCCCACAAGCACCTGTCCCTTTGGGAATGACAATAATAAATAGAGCAGTTATCAGAAGTAGAATCACTAAAAACATTGAAAAACAAACATGATTCTGGAACTCAACAAAAGGCACCTGCCCCTCTCGGAATAAGAATAATAATTATAATAGCTACGATGAGTAGACAACATTTCCCAAACATGAATTTTCAATTTCCCAAGGGCACCCGTCCCTGTGGGAGTAATTAGAAAATCAGAGCAGTTAGAATAACCAGAATAATTGAACACACATGAACCTGGAGATTCC
The DNA here is from genome assembly GCA_963377175.1 of Effrenium voratum. Taxonomy (NCBI): domain Eukaryota; class Dinophyceae; order Suessiales; family Symbiodiniaceae; genus Effrenium; species Effrenium voratum. Next base: position 451,349 of record CAUJNA010003461.1, on the reverse strand, counting down.
CAGAAGGCACTTGTTCCTTTGAGAAGACTGATCATAAGAAGTAGAAGGGACCCGCCCCGTTGGCAATAATTGAAAACGCGGGTAGTAATCCGAATTTCCCCAAATGTCCACAAATTTGGGAATGACCAGTTGCAAAAACAAGAGCCTGGAATTCCCGTCCCTTTGGGAATGAGAATGATCAGAACAAGAAGCAGAATCAATAGAAAAAAGCAATGAACCGGAATCCCCCCAAAGGCGCCCGCCTCTCTTGGAATAAGGAGAAAATCATGGCGATGATAAGTAGGCTAATATGCAAAACATGAATCTTCAATTCCCCAAAGGCCCGCCCCCTTGGGAATAATAAGAAACAACAGAACATGTAGAATAACTAGAAAGATTAGAACAAACGTGAATCTGGAGATTCCCTAAAGCACCCGTCCCTTTGGGAAGAATGATTATAATAAGTTAATGAGTAGATTGAGTCTGGAATTCCTCAAAAGGGACCCGTCCCGTTGGGAATAATTGGAATAATTTGGGCACGCCCAAGAACAGAACATATTGTACGTAGAAGAATAGTTAGAGAAACAATGAATCTGAAAGTTCCCCAATCTGGAGAATAAAGAATTGGAAAAGCAATTATCTGGAATTCCCCACAGGCACCTGTCCCTTTGGGAATGCCAATAATAAATAGAGCAGTTATCAGAACTAGAATCATTAAAAACATTGAAAAAACAAACATGATTCTGGAGCTCAACAAAAGGCACCTGCCCCTCTCGGAATAAGAATAATAATTATAATAGCTACGATGAGTAGACAACATTTCCCAAGCATGAATTTTCAATTTCCCAAGGGCACCCGTCCCTGTGGGAGTAATTAGAAAATTAGAGCAGTTAGAACAACTAGAATAATCGAACACACCTGAACCTGGAGATTCCCAGAAGGCACCTGTCCCTTTGAGAAGACTGATCATAAGAAGTAGAATAGTGTAGCAGACAATGAATCTGGAACTCCTCAAAAGGGCCGCCCCGTTGGCGATACTTGGAAAATGCGGGTAGTTCCAAAACACCTGAAGTTGAATAAGAGAGAGACCATGAATCAGAATTTCCCCCAAATTTGGGAATGACCAGTTGCAAAAACAAGAGCCTGGAATTCCCGTCTTTTTGGGAATGAGAATAATCATGAGAAAATATATCAGAAGTAGAATCAACAGAAAAAAAGCTATGAACCTGGAATTCCCCAAAAGGCGCACGCCTCTCTTGGAATAAGGAGAAATCATGGCGATGATAAGTAGGCTAGTATGCAAAACATGAATCTTCAATTCCTCAAAGGCACCCGCCCCCTTGGGAATAATAAGAAACAACAGAACATTTAGAATAACTAGAAAGATTAGAACAAACGTGAATCTGGAGATTCCCTAAAGGCACCCGTCCCTTTGGGAAGAATGATTATAATAAGTTCATGAGTAGATGTGCTAGACAAGAAAATGAATCTGGAATTCCTCAAAAGGGACCCGTCCCGTTGGGAATAATTGGAATAATTTGGGCACGCCCAAGAACAGAACATATTGTACGTAGAAGAATAGTTAGAGAAACAATGAATCTGAAAGTTCCCCAATTTGGAGAATAAAGAATTGGAAAAGCAATTATCTGGAATTCCCCACAGGCACCTGTCCTTTTGGGAATGCCAAGAATACTGGGAAGACGTACAAGGCACCCACCTCTTGTGTAGTAATTGTTGTACCTAGAACAACAAAGGTGCCCGTCCCTTTGTCAATAAGCAGAATATCTAGCATAATTGTAGAAGTAGAATAGTTAGAGCAAACACGAATCTGGAAGCTCTCAAAAGGCACCCGTCCCTTTTTGTAAATAATAATGATAGTAGTATTTTACAAGACTGATGATAAGTAGACTAATCAGCGAACGTGAATCTTGAACTCACTAAACGGCACCTTCCTGTTTGGGACCAAATAGAAAATAGGGAAATAATCTAGAACTTACTAAATGGGAGCTGCTCATTTGGGAATGGCTCGAATAGTTTGAACAATGCGGGAACCACGAATCTCGTCACCAACAGGCCCCATCCCTTTTGACATAATTATCCTACCCAGGGCAAACACGAGCTTGGAATTCCCCAAGACGCACCCCAGCTCCCTAGGGATCCAATTGGAATAATATAGAATGATTATGATAAGTAGAATAATTTGCAATCAGGGCTCTTGAATTCCCCAAAAGTCACCCGTCCCTTTGGGAATAATGATGAGAATTAGAAGAGTTATGATAAGTAGAATAGTTAGAAAACATGAATCTGGAATTCATCAAAAGGCACCCCACTTTTTGGAAGAAGTAGAATACTTAGATTAGTTCAAATAATTAGCACAAACATAAATCTGGAGTTCCCCCAAAGGCACCCGCCCCTTTCGCAATAAGTATATAAATGAGAATAATTGTAATTTTGTGGGGAAGCATACCCAATAATTAAGACAGTGGGACAAAGATGGATCTGGAATTCTCCAAAAGCAACCCGTCCCTCTGGCTGGGAAGAATTATAATAATTAGAACAAGTAATATAGTTATGATAAGTAGAATAGCTGGCAAACATGGATCTTGAATTCCACAAGACGCACCCGCCCCTTTGGGAATGATTAGAATGAGAATAAGTTGATTAATTAGAATACTATAGTTGAAACACACATGAATCTGGAATTGGGATTTCCGAAAAGGCACCAGTCACCCGTTTGGGAATAGCTAGAACAAAGGAAATAATTAGGGGCGGATTCCCCACAAGGGGCCCCGTGCCGTTGGGAATGCGTGCTACAACCAGAATAATCAGAACAGAATGACCTGGAAACCACACTGGACTTCACCAAATGGCTTGAAAACAACGAGAATCCTTAGATTTGCTTAAGTTGTTAGAATGAGTAAAATAATTAGATCAACCATGAATGTTGATTTCCCCAAAAGGTACCCTCCTGTGGGAATACATCAGAGAATGATGATTGTTATGAGAAGTTGACTAACTCGAACACATTTGACCCAAAATGCACCCGCCCCTTTGCGAATAAATATAAAATCACGTAGAATGATTCGAAAACACGTGAATCTGGAATTCGCCAAAGGGCACCCGTCCCTTGGTGAAAAATATGTAATAATCAGAATAGCTGTAAGAATTAGGACAATGCACCTGGAATTCCCCAGAGCGCGCCCGTCCCTTGGGTAATAATTAGAACAAGTAGAAATTTCAATGAGCTAGAAGAAATTGTTTCGGAATTTCCCAACAGTCCCCTGCCCCTTTGGGAGTTTCTAGAATGATTCGAAATTTAAAAAGAAAAAGGGCGTTTGTGTTAGTGTACTTGGTGTGTGTGTGTGTGTATTGCTTGTCACTCTGTTTGAGTGCCCTTTGTGCTCTCAGTTTCTCTCTCTCTCTCTCTCTCTCTCTCTCTGCTTGTGTTTGCGTGCGTGCGTGCGTGCGTGCGTGCGTGCTTGCGCGCGTGCGTGCGTGCGTGCGTGCGTGCGCGCGTGTGTGTGTGTGTGTGTGCGCTGTGTGTGTGTGTGTGTGTATATCATGAGTGAGGGAAACATCCCCCCCGCGAGTACCACTTTGGGGGAAACAATCATCCCGCGCACGCCACATAGGACCTAATCTTCCCTGCCACGGGGGGGGGCGGTGGGGAGGCTCTCAAAATAGAAAACACGAAACCCTAAGGAAGTTGAAGGGTCACTCTTGGAGGAGGGTTCCGAAAAGTAAGCCCCTTATTTGGATGGCTAAGTTTCAAAATAGGAACCCAAAGGGCAAGAGTAGGGAACGGTTCGAAATAGGAAACCCATTTGGGATGGTTAGGGAAACCAAAGGGAATCGAAGAATGTGAAGGAACTGGTCCCTTCTGAAAAACACCAAGAAATCCGAGCGATTCGAAACCAGGGTGCCTTTGGTGACATGGTCACGGTGCCCCGGTTTACTCGGAAGGTCACATGCGCATTGGTAAAGGCATGGCTCCCCGCATCCCGCAAAACAAAGGCAAAGCGCTACCCTGAGAAAACCAGCAAAACAGCCAATAGAATTCGGACAGAAAAGGTCCTTTCCCAACTTTGGGCACCAATTCCAAGCTCGGAAATGCCAAAGCAGTCAAGCAAGCAACAAGTGACTCGTTGGGCGAATTTTCCGGAGAAGCACCCTTGCCTGCGGATCGGACAGCAAATTTATCCCATGGCCATCCAGAAATTTGCTGCTTCGGTGGAGAAGACCACGAAAGTGCGATTGGACTCTAGCCACACACACCTCTCCCCTTTACTTGGATGTATGTTCCCCTTGTAGCAACCCTTGGTGTGGTATGTGAGACTCAGACTGGCAATCAAGTAATAAACTTGGCCTGCCGGAAATTCCCATCTAAACATTGCATGTTCAGATTCTGGTCCATAATCCGTGGACCTAAAACCCAGGTTCATGATTCGCCAACCTGGAACAAGACCCCAGGAATAGATTGTTGTTCATGCATTTATATACTAACATAAACAAAATAAACACAAACAATAAATATTATTGTCAGTGTTGTCATTAATGATTATTAAGTGTGTGACTATGATTGTTATTGTCATTAGCATTATTATTATTACTAACATCAGTACTATTACTATAATTATCATGTTTATTTTACGATTGTTGTTCTTTATTAATAATATAATCATAATTAGCATTAGTATTAGTATTATTAATAGTATTAGTATTGTTATTTGTTTTTTTACTATAATTATAATCCCAATTGTTATCATTACCAGTGTTATTACTACTACTGGTGCTATTGTTATCATTATTATTGTTGTTATTATTCTTAGTGGTCGTTTTATTTTGTATTATTATTGTTGGTGTTATTCTTATTGCGCATATCATTATGATTTAGTAGTAGTAGTAGTAGTAGTAGTAGTAGTAGTAGTAGTAGTAGTGGTAGTTAGCAGTTAGCAGTTAGCAGTAAGCAGAAAGCAGTAGAAGTAGAAGTAGTAGTAGAAGTAGTAGTAGTCGTAGCAGTAGTAGTAGTAGTAGTAGTAGTAGCAGTAGTAGTAGTAGTAGTAGTAGTTAGTAGTTAGTAGTTAGTAGTTAGTAGTTAGTAGTTTGTAGTTAGTAGTTAGTAGTTAGTAGTTAGTAGTTAGTAGTTGGTAGTTAGTAGTTAGTAGCTAGTAGATAGTAGATAGTAGTTAGTAGTTAGTAGTTAGTAGTTAGTAGTTAGTAATTAGTAGTTACTAGTTAGTAGTTAGTAGGTAGTAGGTAGTAAGTAGGTAGGTAGGTAGGTAGGTAGGTAGGTAGGTAGGTAGGTAGGTAGGCAGGCAGGCAGGCAGGTAGGTGGTAGGTAGGTAGGTAGGTAGGTAGGTAGGTAGGTAGGTAGGTAGGTAGGTAGGTAGGTAGGTAGTAGGTAGTAGGTAGTAGGCAGTAGGCAGTAGGTGGTAGGTAGTAGGTAGTAGGTAGTAGGTAGTAGGTAGTAGGTAGTAGGTAGTAGGTAGCAGGTAGCAGGTAGCAGGTAGCAGGTAGTAGGTAGTAGGTAGCAGGTAGTAGGTAGTAGGTAGTAGGTAGTAGGTAGTAGGTAGTAGGTAGTAGGTAGTAGGTAGTAGGTAGCAGGTAGCAGGTAGCAGGTAGCAGGTAGCAGGTAGCAGGTAGCAGGTAGCAGGTAGCAGGTAGCAGGTAGCAGGTAGCAGGTAGCAGGTAGCAGTAGCAGTAGTAGTAGTAGTAGTAGTAGTAGTAGTAGTAGTAGTAGTAGTACTATTCATATAAGTATTAAATAACAACAATACTAAACAGGGTTGCTCGAACAACAACAAGACAAAGAAGACAAACAATAGGGAATCCAGCAAACATGCAGACACAACAAATGAGGAGGGGTCCCTAAACCTAGAGACCCTGGTAGGAGAAGGGAACTCGCTTTTTGGGTTGAACCAAACTAAACACAAAGGGGTTTAGAGGGTCCACGGAGCAACAGGGTTCTTGAAACACGAGCCCGAAACAAGTTGCGGGCAGTGGCGAATCTAGTGTTCACTGAGCATGCAAAAACTCCCTCTTTTCAAAAATGATGGCAGTGGACAAAGGGTTTCCCCAAAAGGAACATAACTTGAGGAGCGGGTGAACGAAAGCTAGCAGTTGTTGCATGAGATGGGTCGGTGACAGAGTGGATTCATAGGTAGCTTATAGGTAGCTTGTGTACAACGAGAGGCCCGGCAAGATTCGTAGGATGCGACAAACGCACATGGTGGCGTGGCAAACCTTGAAAAATGAAAACAACGAGAGGCGTCAGAAGCTGTCTTAAAGCACCTCTGGGTTCTGCATGCAGCGTGTGCAAAGATTCTTGCGAGGTGGTTTACCGAGAAGACTGAGGTCTCAAGTGAACAAGCTGAATCGGTGGAACATGTAAAAGTTCGTAGCACCAAGTCCAAAACGGGCAAACCGAGACTGCTGAACACTGAGCCACTGCCCGGGGGGGGGGATGGACCAGGGAGGAATCGAGCCTGAGACCCGGGGGGGGGGGGGGAGGGGGGGGGGGTCTAAATAATTGATATTTTTCAATCTTTTCGGCTCAAATAATTGAAAAAATCAATCTTTCGGCATTTGAGCCCCTTACCTTGCTTACGCAAGGAGAAACTTCAGCTAGCTAAAGCTAGCTTTCGTGATTAGTATTCCAAAACCCTCCTGTCAGCTTCCATGCTGTTGGAGGGAGGAGCACAGGCAGCACACCCTGCGCGTCTCTGTGACCCCGGCATCACAGAGCTGGGCGCAGTCTTCAGGCGCGGGCGCGTGCGCTTCAGGCCTGGGCGCAAGAACTCGCGCACCCCGACTGTCCTTCTTTTGAGCTGGTTCAAAGGGGGATTCGAATTAAACCCTTCTTGGGAAATGCTTCGGGTTTATTCCATTCTTCAGCCTCAAACAAGTGGCATCCCCTGAAACAAGGAAATTAACACGTGGCGCAGGTCGCACACACCCGGTCGGTGAGGTTGCTGCAATTTGCCCATGGCCTTCTCAGAACTGTGGAAACACGAAATCGGACAGATAGACGCGTATGAACTAGACCTATCACGTGCGACCCTTGCACTTTCTCGCCATGATTGGGGTTCAACATGGGGGTCCCCACTCTAGGTGATGGTGATGTGGTTGTGGGTTCCATGTGAATTTGCCGCGAGGACTTGTTGCTTTCCGCGTTCCTCTGAGCCCGGATCGATCGGCCAGGTGAAAAGGAGCCCTGACATGTGGTCTGTTCAGCGGACGTCAATCAAAACAGGCCAATATGGGCACGACTGGACTGCCGTGTCCCAAACAAAGTCCATTTGCAGCAATGCAAGGATGGCACTTTAAAGGCTTATTCCCCCTTTGTGGGAATTAAGTCATTTGAGGGAGTTCTTTGATTGGTATGGTCCTCGGGATGCAGCATCCAAAGCTAAGTTTAACATCTGTTTGCAAAGTGCTTCTCTTGACGACAACATCCAGGTCAACAATCGTGCAAACAAGGGCTGCAGGGTCTACCTCTTGCCTACACCATGTGGCAACTGAATGAGTTATGGACATTTGGTTTTGTGAATTGCGAGGCCGTAGGAGATTTGTGGTTTGCACCTTCGAGCGTTTCAGAGATGGGGCCCGCACTTCCCCAACCGAACGATAAGCTATCAGGCGTAGTGTCTGTCGCTCAAGTCAAGACTCCCCCGCAAGAGAAAAACAGGGGTTATTGATTGGCCCTTTGCTTGGCCACTGCATGTGCACTTTTCGAAATTGGGACCCTCCTCCACACGGGTAGACCAACCGTGCTGAGGTCCCCAATTTCAATAGAACCAAACTCAAAGCAGTGCCGTCTGAGTATGATTTTCGTTTGGGGACCGTTTGGTGGACATCATGTGCAATGGGATTTCAGTGCGCCAACCATTTGCAAGAATGTTTCTCATTTGACGGTCTGGACGTGGGGTTGCTCGAAACAGACTGGTGGAAACAGACAGGGCAACTTGCTGCGATCATCCCCCCAATCCCCACCCCCCCACCCCCCCATCCCCCCACACCCCTTCCCTGTGACATCTCCGAGCAAACTCCCCAAGCCATGATATGAAACATGATGTCATCTTGTCGGGGAACCCCCCGTCTAGAAGGTCATTCGATTCGTGGCCATATTCCCAGATACAGCCAATATGTGCTTCACCCGCGAGTTTTACTTCTCACACACGGTTTCCCAACAAGTGTCTAAACATGACCAGGTTTCCCAACACGGAAAACCCCAGCACGTTTTCAACCAAACTCACCTACACTTCTATGACTGCAAGGAGTGACTAAGGTTGCAGCTCTGGGTGGTGCTGCAGCGCGTCATAATCAGCGGAGACAATGGCGCCTGGATATCAAACTTGCTCTGGCTAGTTCCATACCGTGAATGGGCGACACGCACTTCGTTCCAACTATGCATGAACCCCTATGAATACTGGGATAAATCACCCACCAACTGGTGCAGCATGTCAATGTTCAACGTGGGGGACAAAGTCAAAGGGAGCAAATTCTGATACTTCAACATTCCGCAAGGGGAAGGCCTTATGATCAAGTTCGCAAGCTATGGATGCTGCGGCAATATTGTGGTCATGCTGAATGATTTTACCGGCCGGCAGCAACAGAACATTCTGTACTTCACGTGCAGGACGTTCCTGGATGCCTGGCATGACATGATAGACACACACAGACACACACCTACACGTACGCATCCTGCATGCCATCCTTTGGAGAATCTACGACATGTTTTAGGTATGCGAGGGGATGGGACGGTCTCATTGCCAAGCGTGTGCAATTCACCAATCGCCGGGCGCTTGGATCGCCAGTTGTTTGCCCAAAACAGGTTCTTCAGCTCCAAATTGGCTGACACAAAGCATGATAATTTGTCGTGATTCAAAGCAGCCGCAAAAGATGTTTGCAGGGTTGGCCGGGCATGCTTCAGGTGGAATGTTCAGTGACTTCGCCCCAACTTGTCTCAGGTTGCCTGAGTCGTGGGAATCTGGGACAGCCAAACAGGGCACCTCAAAATTACGCCATCGCGGGTGTCTTGCGCGTTCAAATTGCTGGAGGCACCATTTTTTCAAGGTGTCACCATATATGTGCGTGCATACTGTACTATACATATATATATATATATATATACATTGACGAATGCCCTTCTGCATAAACACTCCCCTCGATATGCGGGACAGAGTGCGGGACAAAGTGCGGGACAAAGTGCGGGACAAAGTGCGGGACAAACTGCTGGACAAACAACTGTCCAGCAAGACTGTCCAGCAAGTTGTCCGGGGGGTTGTCCGGAAGGTTGTCCGGAGGGTTGTCCGCGCACTTTGCCGAGATTTATGCTGCAAACCCCCCCTCTCGCAAGAATACTTCCCTCCGAGTGGTTTCCGAGTGGTTTCCGAGTGGTTTCCGAGTGGTTTTGGCGTGTTCCAAACCTGTGCGAATACTTGTCCGGGGGTTTGTCCCGGGTTTTTGGGCCCTCAAAGCTGTCCGGAGGGTTGCCCGGGGGTTTGTCCGGGGGTTTGTCCCGGAGGGTTGTCCGGGGGTTTGTCCGAGGGTTTGTCCCGGGCTTTTGGGCCCTCGAAGCTGTCCGGAGGGTTGTCCGGGGGTTTGTCCGAGGGTTTGTCCCGGGCTTTTGGGCCCTCGAAGCTGTCCGGGGGGTTTTCCGGGGGTTTGTCCGGGGGTTTGTCCCGGGCTTTTGGGCCCTCGAAGCTGTCCGGAGGGTTGTCCGGGGGTTTGTCCGGGGGTTTGTCCCGGGCTTTTGGGCCCTCGAAGCTGTCCGGAGGGTTGTCCGGGGGTTTGTCCGGGGGTTTGTCCCGCCGATTTTGGGCCCTCAAAGCTGTTTGGAGGGTTGTCCGGGGGTTTGTCCGGGGGTTTGTCCCGCCGATTTTGGGCCCTCAAAGCTGTCCGGAGGGTTGTCCGGGGGTTTGTCCGGGGGGTTGTCCGGGGTTTTAAGCCCGTTTGGACCCAAAATATGAAAACAGGTGTTTATGCAGAACCGCCTCTGTCAATATATACACATATGATTCTACATGTCTATAGGTATTGATCATCTGGGCAAATCACCACGTGATTTTTCCAAACCCTTATATCTAAGTATGTGTACATCTTCCATATTTGCATGAGTGTAAATGACATGACATGACATGACGCAAGTCACGACATTGCATGGCATGGCCTGACCTGACGTGCTGTGATGTGGCGTGATGTGTAAATTATATTCACGCACATAGAGACCTATATGTTCATACAGATTCACATGTATACCGTGCACGCAACAGCGACCGTACCATACCAGACTCAACAGCGCTTCCCTGATTTTGTCACTGTCGGGACAGCGCAGATGGTCAGGAAAGAGCAAATGTATATTTGCATCACATTGCATCCTGTTGTGATTTCCTTTGACCTCCCTCCAACATGTTGGTACTACAAAGAACAACGATATGGAGCAGTCTGGTGGTTCAGAAATTGGTGGGCTTTACTTTAAATCCGATCGCCTGGACATGGCAAACGTCTCGGCAAACAAAGTTTGCAACCATATAAACTCAGAGTTCATAGTCACCGACACAAGGGCTGGCATGAAACGCGGCAAGCACGCTTCTTCGGACACACCGCGGGCCCCAACTCTTGCGCCAGCCTTGGGCTTGGGAGGTGCAGTAGCCTGCACAAGGACCCACGCCTTCCTCCGATAGCCCTTTTGAGCTACTTTTGAGCCCGTTTGGATTTCTCCAGCTGCCAGACTGCCAGGTTTCTCTAAAATAGAGAGCCCCAGAAAGTGTTCCCTTTGGCTTCCCTTCAACAAAACCTCAAGGCCCCCACGACTTAGTTCCCCCCCAAGTGGTAGTCACGGGCTCCAAGGCCACACCAAGGGCGTTGGCTTTCAAAACTCGGCTGAATTCTGAAAGGCAGCACAGGATGATTGACCCTCCCCCGCCATGACTGGCCAAAAAGAGGAGGGCAAAAAGGGGGCGGGGGGTAGGCGAGGCCGGGGTTGAGAGCGCAGTGGAGTCTTTAGAGATCGATGGCTCACTGCACTTTGTATTTACAAAGCCGACGCTCTCTGCATTCAATAAGACCTTGAATGGACAGGTAGACTAGTCTTTCCTGACCAGTAGACCAGGTTGTTTCAAGGCCACTGACCACGGAGTCATCCGTCTCCAAGAAGGGAACCCGGGCAAGCGGACTCTGTCTGTACAGTACCTGTTTCAACAAGTGTGATTTTGAAGGGAACCGATCTGGGTGCAATTAATAGTTTGCGCATTCTTTTCTGGGGACTTAATCACTAATTTGACCATACTCATGACAGGATTTCCCAAAATGGTAGACCCCCAATTCTGCGTGGTAGTGAAAGATAATCCAAAGGAAACAACCCATTTGTTTGGGTTCGACGCTAAAAAGAAGCAAAATCATGATCCTGACAGAATATGGTGTGGAATTGACTCATTAAGCCGCTTGAATTGCCTGTTGGGCTCACACTTCGGCCACCGAGTCGAATCGAGCCTTTCGCCCGCCGCCATAGCTGATGGCTTCGGCGCACGGGTCTGCCTGGCGGATTGGAGCGCGTTCCGCCGCTTGAGAAGGGGTGGGGGGGGGGGGGCTGTCATTTGGAGCCACACGAAGGCAAAATGGGGGGCCGTTTCTTGGACCCTGCTTTAATCGAAAGGGAACATAGAGGTGAAAGAACTGGACAAGTATAATAGGGATTGGAAAACAGGACGCCCAAAGACAGTGTTCCCGACGTTGCCTGTATACAGGACCAAGAGTTCATGTTTCACAAGCCCACAAAGGACATCTGGTCGAACCCTGAAAGACTGCCGGCCCAAATGAGGGATGGGAATCACGCATTGCAACTCGCAAACCCATGCAAATCTAGAATTTCACCATGAAGATTGGGCAGTGCCTTCCATCTTTTCCAGGAGCGAAGCTTTGTTCAAGAGTTGATGTCCGTGGGTCAAATGGCTTCATTGGTGACGCTCACCCCAATACAAGGCTCTTCCCAAAGCCCAAGGCCCCTCCGAGCAAAACGTGACAAAGATTGGGACTTGTAATACTGGCAGTTGGCAAGGGAAGAAACCAAAGGCATCTGCTTTGGCTACTCGGCATCCAGAGAGCATCAACCGAACTGGTTCCTAGTCTCCCTGTCCCGACCGGAGGTACACCGTGCTGTCGCTTTCTGGCGCGGAACAATTTTGAGCGACCACAACTGCACTCCCCAAAATGCAGAGGGGTGCTAAAAACAGAGACGCAGAGACAGCGCAGCGGTGCTGCCATCTCCCCGAAACCCGGCCACAGCCCGGCCCTATAGACCGCGTCGCCCGTCTGGGGGTCGAAATCCTCCAGCTTCAACTCCCGGCCTCGGGCCGGTCCAGACGGCCCATCCGGGAACCCAAAAAAGGGGTCCGCCAAGGAGACTCCAAAACCCTCACAGATTTTCCGGGGTCCCCCCAAGTGAGGGGGGGGGGGGAGATAAGGCCATGGGTTTTGGGGCGGGGGGGAGGTTCAAGGTTTATCTGTGTAGAGGTCAATAGAGCAGCCAAGCCGGTGGCAACGGGCTCTGCTTGCCCGTAAAAGCAGAACGGGGAGACGCAACATGACACAACTCTGGGGATTGTCGGATTTAAAATATCCCTATCATTTTGAGGGGACTTGGGTTGCTCTTTGGTTCGTTCAGACACTTTTTGCAGGAGGCCAATGACCCCCTAGAATGCAGGGACGGGGTTTGCAGTTTGCCGTTTGCTCCTTCAATTGATTGAAACTAAGAGACCCTATTATGCGGGGACAAGAAGCAAACCTAGGGATCTCCAGTCTATGACATGATTCTTGTTGGGAAGGTAGGAGCTAGGGCCTCTGTTGGTCACGTGGATTATGAACAACCTGGTACCCCATTACCACGTCATGTGAGCCCCTTGATTCACATGCAGACGCTGCTTAGAGATAACCAATAGGAAACAGTTAATCTCACGATTCCGCGCATAAATGGTAGGTGTCCTTTTGGCTTGCCTTAAAATCCAACCAAAAGGAATCCAACAAAACGGCGCCGAGGAGGGTTCCCCCGAAAAGGAGGTGCCTCAAGTAATCTCATCATGACATTCAAGCCCCATATTCTGTACTTCAAGACCAAAAACTGAAAGCCTAAGGCCGGTTTATCGCAAACCCTTTAACCCAAACCGGCCCCATCTGTGGTTTCCCCAAACAGGGGATTCAAGCCAAGAAAAACCTGGGTTGCGTCTCTGGGCATCCCTGGCGGCTCCAGTCCGTGCGAAGCAGCTTGAAGAGCCGTCGGGCGTCGCCTGCAAAGGGGGCCAATTTTGGGGGGCCAAACTTTTTGTGGCGAACGCTGGCCAAGTTTTAGGCGGCAAAGTAGGAGGTCAATTCAGGCGGTCAGCCAAAGAAGTCCGGGATGGCTAGCTGGACACACCTGGGAAAGCTGTAAACATTTAGCACGCTTGACATGGTGGCGCCAGCACCTGGTTCATTGGAAACGGATGCTCTCATTACCGGGACCCGTTGCTTTACCTTGGGAATGCGTGTTTTCTTTCGGAGGAGGTGTGTCCAAGTTGAAGCCTGTTTCGAAAGGGCAGCCATGTATGCGATTTGGTGGTGTTTGTCTTAACAGGCTGATGACCATCCACATCGCATTCGATTTACTCGCTGCAGGACTTGGCAGGTGCTTAAGGCCTTGCTTTAATTTGTTCTCTCTTTAATTTCAGGCTTCGGTCGAACAAGCTCACGTCGCTTGCAACATTCGTCTGATGGAGAAGGGCCCAAATGGATGTTGGGCAAAGGGCTCCCAACCACCAACTGGCGCAGGATTTTGTCCATCGCCTGTACTAGCTGATGATCATAGAATCGTTTTGAGGGCATCTCTTTGTTGGTGGCTTGAAATGCACCTATGAAAGCCCTGCAACCCCTCCGATCCGGAGCCAGTTTGGCTTGGCTCAAAATGGACCGCCCAAAATGGTCTCCTGTCAAGACAAACCTTTGGGTAACTCCAAAAAAGCCATAGAAACTTCAAGGAATCTCAGGAGCCGGGCCAAAAAAGGAAGCGCCAGTTGGTTTGGGACCGAGCCCTACCCATCGGCCAAAGCCAAGGAAGCTACCAAAAGCCAAGGAGCTTCCTCGCTGCCCATGTCAGTTGATAAGTGACGAAACAGGACATGCATAGATATACTTGTCAGGTTGCTAAAACTGACAGGGCAGGACAATAGAAGTAACCAAGCAAACACGAGCCAAATTGCACAATCCCAAGCCCCCCGGAACTCGCAAGCAGGAGATATCAACTCGTTTCAACTCGTTCTAGCCGACTGGAAGAAGATCATACCTTTTTTCGTTGTTTTTTGCTCGAGGCAAACCACCGGCAAACCAGTCGTTTCGACTTTGTTCTGCTGCATAGCCACATGTTTTATTGCATGGGCAGCCCTTGCACAGCTTGTACAGCTTGTCTTCTCAGTGAACATGATTTGGATAGTCCTTTACCCAACAGCGGCCGTCCCGTCTCTCTCAAAACGACGTCCGCAGCCTGCAAAGCCCAACTCCTGGCCGCTCGGAGAGCCACTAAAAAACCCGAGCGAACGGGCAGATGGGCAGGGTGGGAAATCCTAGGACACCCTTTCCCAACCAGCCGACCTGTCGACCTCCAGTCTATCTTTCACAAAAAGACAGGAGCGGAGAGGCTGGCAAAAACAGTGATCCCACAAGCGGAAGCATTGACTTGACTGGACCCAAGGGAACAGCCCGAAAACACCTGAAACACCTTGTCATAGCCTATCCCGCTGAAACGACTGTCACATACACAAACAAACAACCAACCAACCAACCAACCAACCAACCAAACAAACAAACAAACAAACAAGCAAACAAACAAACAAACAAAACAACACAATGGCGTTTTTGGATAGCAGCCAACTGGAGATGCGGTTTCAGCAGCTGTGAGACGCTGGCAGCAAGGGCTTCTATCCCAAGACGCCATGGTGGTTTGTCTCTAAATACAGGGACCCAACACTTGGGTCAATCCCTTGAATTGTCCTTGAGACGAACCCCCAAATGGGGAGAATGAGTGAAAACTTAAGGCGCTGAGGTGGCAAAGGGAATTGGTTCGATCATGTGGAACCCCCATTCACATCACCCATCTTTGCAGCACAACATATGTGCTCCACCATTTGGGGCTTGTGCAGTAGCCAAACGACAGGGGAGTACAGCAACTCACTCAGAACATTCCACAGAAGTGCTGCCCAGACTGACAAGAATTGGCCTCTGTCACTCGCATGGGCGCCTTTCAAGGGTACACATTGCAAGGACCCCTGACTGTGGGAGATTCTGCGTGGACCAAACCAGGGACACCGAAAGGTGGGGCTTTGCGCACCGGGATTGACACCCGGGCTGGTTGTTGGGGTCATCCTAGTGGATCTGGACTTTGGCGGGTGGTAAAAACAACCAAGTTGATGCATCCACCACCTCTTGAATGCTAACAATGAGCAACAAGACACATTCTGTCAGGCTGCCAACTGCCAAATGTAGGGTCCCTTTTTGGAACCCGTGACAGTTTGCGCCGCCTTTTCACAGCTTATGAGTCCTGTCAAACGTCATAGGCGTTCTCACGGAACCAAGGCGCCCCTAATGCAGCAGACCCTCAAATCCTTTGCTTCTCGAGGAGTCCGAAGCGTCGTAATTCGGTGGAGTTCGGGGGCCTGGCAGCGCGAGATGAAAACCGTCTCGGGCAAGCCAGGCTTGTTTTCGATGTTGAATCCTCAGCGCGGTCACTGCGGTCTGTGCCCCTCCCGACGTGGAAGCCGAGAACTTCTGGAAGACTGCCATTTGTTATAGAACTCCTGCCTGCCAAACACACCGCCAAGGAAACACAGCTCCAGTAGCCTAGCCACGGGGGCGTCTTTGGGAGGTAGCGTGTTTGGGATGATCACCCAGAGGGGGGTGTGAAACTCTCTTGTGTTGTTGCAGAGTTCGGACAGCTCGCAGGTCAAAAGCCCGGGCTCCGTCATCCAAAGGAACCAGCGGCTCTATACTCTCGATAGACATGGGTCAATTCAGAGAGTCCCTCGTGTTCTTCCCATTTGACCATATAGAAACGAGCGGGACCCCGGCCAGCGAGCCATTTGCTTTCAACTAGTCCCAGTCAAACGCGCTGAGGACGCGGGCCATACTGCCAGGCGTTCATCATGTTGCCGTGCTTTTCCATGCATAGGGCCCTGCGCGATTCGCTCGCGAGGGGCGTCAATATGAGGGCCCCTTTCTTGCAGCCAGTGAAGAAAGGCAACAAAGGTCTTCCCTTCCCCTCTTGGCTGCTTCAAACTTCAAACTCATACGTTTTCGGCTTTTGAACATGAGCTTCCTTTGCGGGGGGTGATGTTTGATTAGGGGCGCACAAGGACCCTGGCAAAGGATCTGCAAATCAGCTTATGAAGCTAACACAGTTCGAGGGTTGGGTAAGTGGGTTGACAACATTGGAAAGGGTGGGCAGGGGGCCTCCCCGAAAAAAAGTAATCTTCCAAAGCCCTCCTAGCAGCTTCCATAATTGTTGCAGGGAGGTTGACCTTGGCCTTGCCATGTTTTGTGCATGTGTTTTCTCTTTAAATGTGCCTGGGAACCTTAGAAGGTGGCTGTTCATCCCCTTTTGCCTCACGCGTGATTTGTTTCATGAATTTGGACCAGCTGGGCTTCACACACAGCCGCACAGGTGTGTGTCAAAATAGGGACCCTCAAAAGGTATGCGTCAGAATAGGGACCCTCAGAATCGCGGTTTTCCTTTCGGTTACCCCTCAAAAGCTGAAATGGGTACTTTCCAAAAGTAATATGCCCCCATGAGGAAAACGCCACAAGCGCGTCTCCACTGTGCGTTGTGCACCCAATGAATATATGCGGCATTGTCGACGCACAGGGTCGACACGAATGCAGGCGCTTGCAGCAACACTCCGTTCAAGTGTTTGTCAGTCCTTGTCTTGGCAGCGCAAACAAAAAGTCTGTGACTGGAAGTCAAAGGAACCCACGTCAGGGTCTCCCAAGCAGACATATTCCCATATCCGCACGGACCGACGTCAGGCGCTCGCTCCTAAAGTCCTCCAGGTCTTGGTGCGCCTGTCCGATCGACCGGCGCCGGCGCTTCCGGCTCGCCGTGCGGGAATCTGGGGAGAGCTTGGGGGAAATGATGCGCTGAAATTTGAGAGAGGCCCCAAAGATTCGAACCCCAAAAGGACATGTCCTGAAGAGTGTGGTTGCGGGGGGAGTCACTTTTTCTTTTTCAGGTGAGCGGTTGTTCAATGTTCGCACGAGTCAGTGAGAGGCTGCTAGCCGTGGCTTTATACCCTCACTTTGAACCAACTTTGGCCGAAATGGACGATGTGCCCAGGGTGGCTAATCTCCAGCAAAACATAACATAAGCCCAAAAGGTCTCTTCGGACAGGTTCAACTGACATTTGCAGGGAGAATGCATTCCTGTATTTCCCGTCGTCACCATACAGGCCAACCGAAACACCTAGTCACCCGGCCGGCGGGTGTTTAGAAATTTCCAGCATCTTATCATCTGCTCACTTAGGTGCTTCCTAACATTTGAGTGCTAAGGGCAACTAAAAGGAAACTAGCGAATTGGTCGGGGTCCCCTTGGTTCATTTGCTTCTAGGAGTATAGAAGGGCCAGCTTCCCATTTTGCTCTGCCGTGAAAGCAAGCCCCTCTGCTTTGCTCTCTCCAGAAAAGGTGCAGAGCCAATGAGCCGTGTCGCTTGTTGGTTCCTCCGCCACTCTTGAGGGTGGATCCACAAGGGCATCCCAACGGAGTCATAACAAAAAGAGTTTGAAGCAATTCAAACTGCCTCTATTTCTGGTGGTGCACGACACCTGCCCTCCGAGTTCACTAGAATCTTGTTTTGGGCAAAGTGTGGCGCCGTTTCTGTTGTTACGTTTTTCTGCAGGGTACCCTTTTGGGTTTGCTTTACAGGAGAAGCTAGCGAAAACCATCCCATTGTCGAGGTTTCATCCATGTGGAGACACACCCATGTGAGTTTTCTTTCAAAAATAGACCCGAACATGATTGATAGCTGATAGATGCCAAATGATATCAAAATCAAAACCAAGGATGCTGATTCCCCAATCCAATCGACCTGCGCCGGATTTTCCAATGAAGATAGCGCCTTGGGGTCGATCTCCTTCAGGGATATGAACCCGCCCTTCTCCACATCTAGCTCACCCCACAGCCTTGCAAGACCCACACGGCTGCATGGTCTTGTTGATGGTACCCTTTTGCTCCTTAAATCGACCCCAAACGAGAATATGCGGTTTCCGAAGCAATTAGTTAGTCTCCTAGTTTCATGTCTGACCGGACCGAACCTGGTAGGCACGTGTTCATTAGGTTCCTTTGGAAAACCTTGCGCTGTATTCTGCTTGTTGGCTCGCCTCATTCCGTGCCCCACCTAGTGAAACTACAGCACCCGGCAAATGCAGCTTACAGGCTTCAATTCTTGTTCCCTACTGCACCACTACAAAACGTAACCAGAGTTGTTCACCTCTGAGGTTTACAAAACTGATTCCGAACTGCTTGCCTACTGTAGTATCAACTAGATGTGCCGGGCAGTGATTCCAAGCTAGCCATTTGAAGTAGGTGGGCCGCTGGGAAATCATCAAACGTAAACGCTGAAGGTACAACACCCGCTGGTGACCTACAGTGTGATAGCGAGTGTGTGTGTGTGTGTGCACATGTATATATATATAGGTACAAACACAGAGTGGAATCACTGGGTGCCGCTTTCAACGTCTGGTTTGGCTTCGCTCCACTGACACAGGTGCCATTCCTTCAATAGGAAGCCTTCCATTCAAGGATACAGCACCTGAGGCAACCAAGGGAATCCACAATTGTACCACGCTTACTCGTGCTGGTAAATCAGATCCACCGGGATTCGTGGTCAGGGTCGCAGGCCGACGACCATGCCTTTTACCCCTTGAAACCCAGTTGAGCCGCGCCCAAAACCCATTGACTTCTGGTACCAAGATAGTCATTGAGGTTCGTGCAGGCCTTCCTATGACTCTCACAAACCCGGCTTTATTGGGGCCTGTCTTACATGGTAACACACCCTCCGGGTGTAAGAGGGCAGCTGGGCGAACCTTCTCGCAAATCCCAAGGGATCATGACTGTAAGCTGACGGCCCACCATTCCTCGCTAACCGACTAAACATCTGAGAAATGAAGCCTATGGAGATTTGTAAAACAAACACAACAAGAACAGCTTTACAAAACACTTTTGTGGAACAAGCCCAATGAATCATCCAATTCCTCGGACATGGAACATGGTTTTGGAATATCATATGCGTGGGGCTGTCCCCAACCAGCAACCATCCCTATGATGCCAAGTCTAGTGGCACGTTGTATCCCACCCCATCACGCACCGGTCTCGGTCAAACGGCCCAACCCAACGTGGTTGCAAAGAGTTGCCTTGCAGCCAAGGTTTTGTTACAGTAGCATTTGAAATGGGTTTGTTCTTTTGTTGAGAGTACCCTTTTGTGTTTGGTGTAAAAAGAAAACAAAGGGAACACAAAGTTTTTTGGGTCCTGTTTTGACTACCATTTGGCCCTTTCATACTTGTTAGCGAAACCCCGCTGGGGCTATCAATCACTTAATTTCATGGATTGACGAAATGACAAAGCGACATTGATGTCAGACTCTACAAATGTTTTCTGTTGCCCATCAGTGCCGCAATGTCAGACACAACGAAAACAAACGTTCAGACCTTTTCGTGCATCAGCTGCTATTCTGAAGTAGCCACTCCTCTCAAACTGCACCGGACATGCGACTCTGGAATTGAGCATGCCTGCATCACGTAAGGGATGTCCGTGGCCACTCGCAACTGGCTCCGAACATGTTTCTCACAACATAACGACCTCGTGTTCTCTCATATCCAACGCGTCTTTTTGGCCAAACCTCCCAATTTTCCAGCTCAGCTTGCGTCCCGTGCCGCGCTTGCGCGCGGCTGCGTGCCAGGTAGCTTCCGGAGGTTGCCCGTGAAGCCCATGAGCCGGCAGCGGTGGTTCAGCTCACCTTCGCCCAAACCAAGGCCATTAGGCCCCCCCCCCACCCCATATGAATCAACCCTGTTTATTCATAGGGGTGTTCCCCTCCAAAAGTGGACTGATTCCCCACCCCGCCTATTTATAAACAGGGGTTGATTATGGGGCCAACATCCAGTACCCACCGGAATTGCTCGCGGAACCCTTCTAAGAAGCCCTTAAGGTTCCACTAACCTTTCTTGGGCGGGGGGACGGTCCAACGAGGTTCTTCCCCTAAGGGCATGAACCGGAGACGCTGGCGGCGTTGGCGCTGGGGGCAGGGATTCCTCACTTGGCCAAAAGGAAACAGAAAGTAGGCCTTTGGGATGTTTGAGTAAACGGCAGGCAAACCGAAAGGTCATATGAAAGGCATACCCACCAAAAAGGGAAAGACTCAACGTGTGCACTGCCGGGTCCCGCGCCAAAGGAGATGCGCCCGTTGCCATCCGGGTCCAGCGCTACCCGCCAGGCCGCCGCCTGGCATTGGCCGGAAACCAAGGCATGGCTCGTAGGGGGGTCGTTCCCTCTGAGAATTGGCAAGTTCGGTGCCGGCCAGGTACCTGAATTTGAAGAGAAAGAAAAATCAAGGGAATCCTGGGTCCTGGCGGCCCTGATTTGAGTCCCTGGTGTGGAGTGGAAAACGAGTTGGAACCCGGAATGATCCCTCGGCATGGCGGATGGCCCTGACTTGTGACTGGTGACTTTGATATTGGGGTTGACCCCTTTGTTTTTGCTGGAGAACCTGAACAAAAAGGGATTTAGAGGGTGGAATCTGAACAACGGGGCGGAGTGTTTAGTTTTGGACAGGAGACGCGCCTGCTTCGGGCTAGAGAAAAACCCCTGAGCAGCAGCAAACTTCTGGTTCTAAGATGGTCATGAGTCATAAATATGTACGTTTATATAGGTCTCACCATGACCCTCATAAAACGGGTGTAGTGCCGCCTAGAATGAGACCAACCAATGAATCCTTTCAACCTCATCCCCAGGGGCAGTGGCATCCTCTAGACCTGCGAACATCCGCAACTCGGGTGGCCAGTGCTCTCCCCGGCCAGCCATGCCGAAAATCCATGACCCGGGAGCCACCAAAGGTCCCCTAATCTCCGCTCAAAAGGACATCAAATGAACTGGCACAGTTATGAGAAAAAGAGATCCAGACTTGAGAATCCTAGCGTCCAAGACATGACTGACCTCAACTAAGACATTGACGCCCTACGAAAGGAACCTTCATGGATGAGGTTGCAAACTTTCTTCTGGGTTCTTACACTGGAGAGGAACCCCCAATCCTAATCAGAAAATCCTTATATAGTGGGACGGGACGCCACTACGACAAGAGAAACCACTACCATCTGGGCATAAGGAGTAAGGATTGACGCTGAACAACCGCGTTCTTTCGCGTACGTGCCCAAAAAAGGGAGTATTCCCAAAACGTTCTTAAAACGTTCACCAGCCTTACCCTGGACACCAACAAACACACAAACACACACCACAGACACACCCTTACTTCCTGTGAGGTCCCCCCCAAAAAAAGCCCAGAAAAGTGGACTCGCTGAAGCGGGACTCGCCACGGGATCGCGCGAGCGAGCGCCAGAGCGCCATGCCGGGCCGGCCACGGAGCCATACTTGCCCGCGAGCAATCGGCGGAAGCCCTGGGCGATCAAAGCTGCAGAGCTGCAGAGCAACGCGGCAACGGGGTGCCAGATCCCCAGTGGACATGAGCAAAAACCTGGCGCTGTTTCTCTTTTTGGGTAGCGGATGGCCACTTTTGGGTAGCCACTTGGTAAACCTGGCCACTTGGGAATTGGCCACTTGCTCTTTTTCGGTAGCTGATCTCGAAGGGAACTCCCTGCAAAGAAAGAGAAAGGAAGCAACCTGATGTCTGGGGGCTGCTATGCGGCAAGCCTCATCGGGGGAGGGACAAAACTGATCTCGAAATCAACGGGCCCAAGTCTTGATTCGCTTGACACAACTGAGAGATTGAATCTGGCAGCCGATCCGGCTGAAGCGAGAAGCTGAGGGCTCCGCTTTTGGGGCTGGTTTTCGACGGGAAACCATGTGAAATCGCCATGTTCGGGGTTTCCTCAAGGCCACATGTGTCTGTTCTGTGCTGACGGTTTCATGTCGAGAGTTACTGGGGCATGAACCAGTTTTATTCCGAATAAAACCCTGTTCCTAGAACACATATCACGTTCAGCAACAGTGTGGAAGCGAAATTAGAACTCGTTCTCCACCTGCGCAGGGAAACAGGGATTCTCCCGCAGTCTAGACTTTCGCGCACTCCCTTTTCTTTTTGCGAATTTTCGATCGCAACCCTGAGGCTGCCCCATCGCTTTCAGTCACAATGTAGAAAGGAAAACCATCATGTCATCTCAAACAACTTGAAAAAATAGAATCCATGTCAGGTGTCTCCCAGCAAGACTTCTGGAGATCATGAGGTCAAAAACCATTGCCTGCTGGAACCGGGTACTGTTCAATGCCAAGCGAAGCTGTGTGGAGACAAGGCCTGTCAAAAGTACCGCTTAACTCAAGTGTGGAGTGGCCAAGGTCCGCATGTCATGGAAAAATAATGCACTGTTCTGGTTTCACTGGAAGACCAGCTGTTTCCTGGTGTGTGTGTGTATGGAACACGCTGTCCTGCAAAGGGAAATCAAAGATATTCGGTTTGGGTCGGCTTTATCGACTTGGCTTGTTCTCAATATTCGCAGAGGTCACTAGCAAACCTCAAGGGGCAGGCTGCTGCCAGCACACAATGCGGCAGCTGGCTGGATACTGACTCCGATCGCACCTCGGGGCCCTGATTCCCCAGCAGGCCGGCGTCATCCGATTTCCTGGCAGCTTTGTGTGACACGCAAGCCCTCTGATCCGGGTCAATACAGGGTTTGCCTCTGTGACTTGCCTTGTGGGGAAAATGAAGGGACTTCAGACCAACGTGCAAACTCTTGGCCAAGCCCCTCTCATCGCACAGAATGTATTGCAACGAATGAGTCTACCGAAATCAGGGGTTCCTCCCACTGGTTGTGCAATCGCTTCGGGGCCCCCATGACTCATGTTCCAGGAGTTTCTTGAGGCATGACATTCTACGAGTGTGGATGTGTACATGAACAAGGACTTATTGTAACTATCTATTTATTTGTATATTGATTTATTTATTTATTGATTTATAGTTTTATTGAGTTGTTTGTTTATGGATTTAGTGATTTAGTGATTATTGTCTTACTCATTAATTTGATTCATTTGTGCATTTATCTATGTATTTATGTAGTTCTATATGTATTCCTGTGCATATATGTATGCTGCATGACGAGTCAATAACAGTGTCGCATATGGGGGTTGATCGAAATAAAGGTGCCAGGCAACTTGCGATGAAGGTGTTTCCATGTGCGCTAGACCCTTTTGGACCACCCCCGTACAAAATTTGAGATTTGCAATTTAGAGCGACATCAATGTGATGATGACTATGATGATGATGATGATGATGATGATGCTGACGATGCTGACCATGCTGATGATGATGATGATGCTGGTGATGATGATGATGATGATGCTGGTGATGCTGATGATGATGATGCTGGTGATGCTGATGATGATGCTGGTATGATGGGGATGATGATGATGATGATGATGATGATGATGATGCCGATGACGCTGATGATCATGACAATGATATGATGATGGTGATGATGATGGCGATGATGATGATGATGATGATGCGGATGATGCTGATGATGATGACAATGCTGATGATGATATGATGATGGCGATGATGGCGATGATATGATGATGATGCGGATGATGCGGATGATGATGACAATGCTGATGATGATATGATGATATGATGATATGATGATATGATGATGGCGATGATGGCGATCGATGATGATGATGATGATGATGATGATGATGATGATGATGATGATGATGATGATGATGATGATGATGATGTTGATGATGATGATAATGATACTTAAGGCAAAACTCTTAAACATGAAAAATGCAACGCCTAAAGAAATAACAACCCATGGCGAAAAGCTGAGCATTTGATGTTGCTGGGAATGCGTTTGGCCCAGCTGAAACACGATGCCGCGTATTGCAGCAACAGAGTCCTTGGCGAAGATAGCCATCCAGTGGTGTTGTTCCAA
This sequence comes from Effrenium voratum, assembly GCA_963377175.1. Taxonomy (NCBI): domain Eukaryota; class Dinophyceae; order Suessiales; family Symbiodiniaceae; genus Effrenium; species Effrenium voratum. The sequence goes on along the minus strand of CAUJNA010003461.1, from coordinate 427,198 downwards.
TTCCAAATAAACTATAAGAGTGATAACAATGAATCGCATATAAGGTGCTATTTGTTTGTAGCACACGCACACACACACACACACACCTGTTTTGTGTGATCTCCATTCAAAACCTAATAAAAAGAGAACGCAGGATATATCGTACATGGGTCACTCTCCAACTGTTCCCTTTCGTGTGGTTGGAAGAGGAACCAAAAGTTATTTGGGCTCATCCCCTCTTGTCCCTCCCAAATCGACCATAGACTACTGTACCAGTAATGTTGACCACGGCCTCTTTCAAAGAGAGCCACCACTTCCGCTCCCGACCTGGTATCCTCCACGAGCTCCCGGTGTAGCTTGGAGGTGGCCCGCCGGATCAGGTACTGCGGAGTCGGCCTGCGTCCGTTTGACCCAGAAGCAAACCGCTGGAGGATTACTCCCCATTAATAACATGCAACAAAGCTTCGGTTTTTAGAGAAACCTCCTTTTGGATTTGGTCCGTCTTGTTGGGTTCCATGTTAGCTTGCAGGGTAGTTGCTTGCTTTGGTTTAATCATCGCCCCAGCATTTCCGGTTTCTACCATATCAGGCATACGAATGCTTTTGCTTCTGGGTCTTGCATGATGCTTTTCTGGGGGATCACTATGGCAACTGGGGCCGATTAGACAGAACTCATACCCATACCCCCACCCTCCCCCCCACGAAAGAAAACAACAATTCAACAATCCCTCCTTTGAGCACAAACCCCCACCCGCATCCTGATGGTGCCCCTTCAAAGAGTACACAGGAAGGGATGACCTCTTGCGTTGCCACTAGACATGCAAACCAAATCTGGTAACCAAAGCTCGCATTCTACCGATTCACTGTGGATGCGCTGGGTGAGTCTGTAAATCCGCGTGCGTTTGAGCATGATTGTGCAAATCACCTTCGCGGTCAATGTGTCATTGGACCAACGCAAGGTGTTGTTTTAGCGCTCGGCAAGTGTCAGAGACATGTGTCATGGTGAAGCCATCACGCCAAGGCCAAGCTTTGTCTGGACCCAAAAAAAGACCTTCGCTCTGCTGCCCAAGCAAGGGCCCTCCATCGGGTCCGCTGATCTGAGGCACTCGCTCGCTCTGCCGATCCAAGAAGTCGTTGAGGCGGCTGGCCGCTTTTGAGCGTGGCCGACCCTGGCCAACGAAACCCCGTCCAGGCATCGCACGGGAAAAATGCGCATCCTTCAGGAAAAATACACTGGACATTGTCGTAACAGAAAACTGAGGCTTTGTGAAACCAACACCGTTAAACCTTGGGGACTTGCAACTGCAAGCACTTGGCTTAAGGGCACCCCTCAACAGAAATGTGAATCTTCAGATTGTTTTCGCAAAATCCCAATGCACAGCTTCGGTCATGACTCCAACGAGGCATTTATTGCCATGGGCATTGATCGGGGATCCCACTTGCCACCATAGTAGGGCCAACCCAAGTAATAAGTAGAGCCTTCTACGCTGGCATCCAAGTTGAATCGCTGGGTAGTTTGCTAGACCAGACCTCTCTCTCTCTCTCTCTCTCGCTCTCGCCCTCGATCAATCTTGCTCTCTCACTCTCTCTCTCTCTCTCTCTCGCCATCGATCGATCTTGCTCTCTCCTTCTCTCTCTCTCTCTCTCTCTCTCTCCCTCTCTCTCTCTCTCTCGCGCCCTCGATCGATCTGGCTCTCTCACTCTCGCTCTCTCTCTCTCTCTCTTTGTTTCTTTCTTTCTTTATTTATTTATTTCTTTCTGTTCTTTCTTTCTGTTCTTCTTTCTTTCTGTATTTATTGCGTTTCGTTCTTGCGTTTATTTCTGTCTTTCTGTCTTTCTTTCTTTATTTATTTATTTCTCCCTTTCTTTCTTTCTTTCTTCCTTTCTTACTTTCTTCCTTTCTTCCTGTCTTTTTGTTCTCTCTCTCTCTCTTTCACAGATACTCCCTTTGTAATTACGCCTGCAAACGTCATCTCACCAACACACAACTCAATAAAGCAAATGGTCCTAAGGTGAAACTTAGCAAAACTCATTTGGAGGTAGCCGCACTGCGACGCTCAAGCAGCTGACAAAAACACATATAAACAAGTGAACGTAAACTTGGTCTAGATAAGATGTCTTGAACATAGCTTCAGAATTCCATGAGCGCTATTTGTTCACCCTGATTGAGGCCACCCCAGAAATACCTTGAGTGTCCTCACCACCAAATCGGTCGTTGCGCAGAATCCCAGCCCCGGGTATCAGAGCTTTCGCCCAAGGCGCATTCGAGGGACTGGCAGAGGGGCTGCGGGATGGGCTGTCTCCCTCGTCCGGGAGCGAGAGGTTGCCTGAGCGGAGGGCAAGTTCCATGGAGGCACTTGTTCATCATCCCCTTTGTTGATTTGGATGGGTGAATCCGAGGTCAGGTTTCCCATTATTTACAAGCACCAGGATTCAAATTCCACCACCAGGGGTGGGAGGGAGTGCGTCTTGCAAGGACCACTTACTAAACGGCCCTGTGAGTCCACTTCTACAATTGTAGGTAAATCCCTTGACTGGAATCACTGGGCTCCTGGCAATTCAAAACGCATGGCTTAGGCAAGGTGTCTTGCGCAAAGAATCGCATTTGTTGGGAAGCGAATGGTTGAGCAAAAACCAACCCAGTGCTTCTAGATTCTAGTTGCCATCATAGTAGGCTACCAGGGAATATCATGCTGCACCACCTGCAGGAAACAGACCCTAGTTGCCTACATTGTAGCGGCAACTGGAAGCACAAACCGGATCCATCCGGTGCAAGCCACCTGCTGCAGTGCTGACTTGTTCCTGGCAGTTGGCCCCATCCGTCGCTCCGGCCCTCGCCTGGAGCCATTCGACTCACGACGGCTGGTTCCGCGTGCGGTTCCGCACGGAACCGAAGGCGGCCCCCCGCAACTCACGGCTGGAGAGCCAAAAGGCGGGCGGGCAAAACTGAAAGAGGTCCGCTAGGTCCGCTTGCATCAAAGCGACGCAGCACACACACACAGAAACACATGCACCACAAGCAATGTTTAAAACCTCCAAAATCCAGAGGTTGTACACTTCAACATGCCTTGCACATGGCCATTCCTGGTGCAATTGCCCAGCGCGGGTGTCGCAAACTGCAGCAGTCCCCTGCACTGTCCCTTGAAACATCACACCTCAAACAATCTCACTTTTCAAGCGGCACCAAACTGGGCAAAGTTTCGGCATCAACCTAAAAACTCGCGTGGTCAACAGGGAGTGCTAGTGAGCACAATCCCACCTGCAAGGTTCTAAGGGTGCTGAGAACCTTCTGGAGGAGAGGAAGCATAGGTAAATGGGGAGGGGGCTACTGCCTCTTCTGATCATAGAAACATCAACACCTTGTGCAAAATGCTTCGATTCGATCAGGAACTCGCTCCTATGATGCTTCACACTGCACGATGCGAACCAGTACATGCACGATAGTACGCAGGTTGCTTTGAGGCATGGGGCTTTGATTGATGTTTTCCTGGCTACCCTGTGTCGCAGAGTCACTAGAATCACCAGCCATTTAAAAGCAATCAAAGTGCTTCTGTAAAATGCGCACACGCTGCCTCGTGCTGGGCCTGCCGGGGCGGCCTGGAACGTGAGCGGTCTCACGAGAGTGCTTTTCCTCTGGCCTCAACTCATTCAACGGCCGGCCCCGCGCTTGGGGGTCTGGAAGATCGACTTCAGCCGTCCCCGTGGCTGAGAATCGGCATGTCCTGGCTTGCGGCTTTGGGAAGCTTCCCAAAGGATCTAGCCTCAACAGGGCCACCTTTTGGACTCCCTCTTGGCAAAACAGGGGCCCCTCTCTTACACCACAAATCATATGTTCAGATTCCTGTTTATATTCAGTCAACCCTTACAAGATGTTCAAAAGGCCACCCCCCTCCCCCCTTCCCCTCTCCCCCCCCGGGGCGAAAACGCGAAAACGCGACCACCGCTTTTTGCACCTCGCGCAGCTCCGCCGCTTTTGGGCCCTCGACCTCCCGCAGGCCGCACGCCAGGAAGGCGCTGGACGCGAAGTCGCAGTCCACGAAGCCCGCGTCCGTGTCGTCCGTGGCGTCCGGACCCACCAAGGAGCGCCTAAACAAATGAACTTTCAGGGGAAATGTTCAATACAAAATGTGCTTGTGTGTTTGTGTCCGAGCTTGTGCTTTGCGTGGTTTGCGTCGTTCGTGCTGTTTTTGGGGCAATTGCACCACCAAACCTTGACTTTGGGAAACGTTCCTGTGCACCAAGCCGTGTTTGGTGGGTGAGGTGCGGAATAAAAAGAAGTGGTTCAACTTGGAAATTGCCGAAATCTGCCGAAATCATAATCCTAGCGCGGGCACAGGGCGGAAAGCACCGCATCTGCGTCCTCTGGGCAGGTGACCAGGGCACCAAGGAGGGAAGGATCCGGGAACTTGCTCACCTGCAGCACTGTGCCGTCGTGAACGATCCTGGGCGCCAATCTCAAGGCACCTACAAGTGGCCCTGACTTCTTTGGCGTAGGAACCTCGTCTTGACTGACTGGGGGCCGCATATGTTCGGTGTTTTCTGGGGATTCCCCGCTGATCGTTGACCCCAGCAAAATAGCCGGGCTTCCTTGCACTTGTTCCAAACATAATTCCAAGTCCGCAGTTTCAATTGTAGGTGACTAGGGGAACCTCAGCACTAAAACTTGTTTGGAGGTAGAACGGACTTGTTTCAGTGCCCGGAATCGCTGGCAACCAGACGGCATCGGGCGGTCCGACATTGCACTGGCCATCTTGCGAAAAGGCATTGTAATAGCATACTGGGCTTCAAAGGTGTCAATCGAACTCTGTAAGAACCTTCAGCACATGCATCTGCCCGACAGCCGGTAAGAGGTGTCTGGGTGTGTTCAACTGTCTGGATAAAAGTTTGCTTGTCACAGGTTTCTGGCCATGTTCACACTACTTTGAGTGTATCAAACGTCCAATTGTCCGGTCAAACAACTCAATTTCCAGGGATGCCAAACACCCTCGCGATGGACAGGATCATCCAAGACAAGAAAACAATCCTCATCAGGAAATACAAGCTGGCTGCAAAATAGGGGTCCGGAAAAATACATGACATGAAATTGTCCGCCTCCTTTTGGTTCCCTCTGGGAGGAATTGAACGCATGATGGGCTGTGTAGCACTACGAAAGCCTCCTGCGAAGCAATCGGAAGATTGGGGTTGGTAACGTCCTTGTGATAGCCAAAAGACAACCGCCATCGTGGGCCCCTGTTTTTTGCTGGTTCTTTCCTTCTGTTAAGCCAAAGCGAACAGGGGCAACTACGAAACACGCATTCAGCTCTTCCCTCGCTCCTGCTTCAGGTAGAGTTTTCCACATTCCTATTTAGCACCAACCTTGTGGGGCCCGTCCGTCGGCGGTCTCTCTTTGACCACCCCTGGACATGATTTCCTTGTGGTTAGGACAAGTTGGCAATGTGCGATTTGGGTTGAAAATGGCGGCTTTCCTAACCAAGCTGAAAGGGGACCCAACACACACACACTCACACACACACACACACACACTAGTGGATCCTTTTTAGTTGGTATTCAAAGGGAGGCCAACAGGCAACTCGCCATTTGAGACACACCCGCGGCTTTTGCGCTTGAGCAGCTCCCAAACCCTTGACCAACCCCTTTTCCCTTGGGTTTCCCACACTTGCAAAGGCGTACCCTCCAAAAAAGACACCTTGCCACTTCCCACTTCCCAAGTTGCAAATTTGCCACTTCCCAAGCCACTGAACCCATCTGCAAATTTTATTATAATCCAATAGCTGAATTGAGGGATCTCCAAGTGCAAGAACCATTATCATGGTGGGCTCGCTATCCGCCCAGGCGTCGCTCTAGGCAGAACCCATCCCACCTGGCCACGGCTCCGTCGCATGGTGGACTGCCCTGCCGCCACCCCCCACTCCGGCGCCACGCTCCGCAGACTCGCGGCGTCGCAGGCCGCCACCACGGCGCACCAGAGATCCAAGGCGCAGACGTGGCCGCAGGCGCAGGCCTCCACCCCATACCTCGGGTTTCTGACGGGTCGGAGTCGGCCGCACCACAAGAACCATGCAAAACATCCACAAGCCAAACACCAAAATTTGGGACACACCTTTTTTTTTAAACAAATATCTAGGCTACCAAAAATGCAAAGAGTATTGATATGTTCTGAAGAGACCCCATATACCTCGCTCTACAAGGACTTCGGGCAGAAAACTTCGCAACCTTTTGAAAATGGGGGCGTCTCTAATCTGCGCCGCGACCCAAGGACTGCTTGGGAACGTAACTGAGATTTGCACATGTGGAAGCCCACCTCCAGCGCACATCATGTTTTGAGGTTTTAGGGTTTGTCCCTAGTCAGGCTCACCAGCGGCACCCCGCAACCAACATGCCAACATGTCTGTTGTCAATACCCTTCAGCAATCTGGGGGACAACAAGACCAAGATGAGTGGCCCGAAAGCATAACATCTCGCGCGACATGCTGTCCGTCAAGAGTGGAGATTTCATTTGAATCTTAATCCGCAAGTGCTTGCACACCAGTGCGCTAAAGAGAATCTGCCCATGTAAGTGTGCTAGCGTGTGGCGCTCACGCTGCGCCTAGGCAAGTTGCTGCGCGCAAGCGCTATCATTTGGGGCCATGCGTGTGTTGGCCAGTGGGGACGCGGTCGAGCGGAGCGCTATCATTTGGGGTTATGCGTGTGCGAGCCAGCGGGGACGCGGTCGAGTGGGGACGCTATCATTTGGGGCCATGCGTGTGCGGGCGAGCGGGGGTGCGGTCAAGCTGCTGAACGCACGCTTTGCAAGACGTAGGCGCCTGTGCAGTCAAAATGCACTTGTTCGAGCGGACATTGCTGAATCTCCCACGCAGGCCACACGAAAATGACCTTGAGTGGATCGCAAAGCCGGAGAATCGCACAGCTTCGCGAAACGACGCGCCTGCGTGGTCAAAGTGCATTTGTGAGCGGCAACTGCTATCTCTACGCAGGCCACACAAAAATGACCTTGCAAATGTCGCTGAAACGCGCGTGACTATCCCGCCGGAGCCAACAACAACAAACAAACAAACAAACAAACAAACAAACAAACAAAAAAACAAACAAAACAAAAAGAAAAACCAAAAAACAAAAC